>VXBI01007060.1:114274-218983 GCA_013397375.1 Toxostoma redivivum | reverse complement strand
ACAGCTCCATGGTGTGATGTGTGCCTGGCAGGGGCTCCCAGGCCGTGTTCTGCAGGACCTTTCAGCTCCCACACGTCTTGGCCCTGCTGTTCCCCCTCTGCCATCCTTGCTCAGGTCAGACCCACAGGGATGCTGCTGCTGCTGCTGGGGAACATTGAGGGCCATCCTTGCTGTAAAGGCACTCAAAGGACTGCTTTGAAAGGGAAGGCACTTTTGAAGGGATGCCAAGCTCTGCTTGCTGCCTTGTCCCTTCTGACAGCAGGGCTCTCCTCCTCGGTGTGTGGCACTGCCTGTGTGTGAGCGCAGTCAAGCCCTTTTGCCTGTCCTTGCTGAACCAGAGCAGGCCTCTGACCCTTGCCAGGCAGGTGACTTTGGTTAATTGAGCCTGTACATTCTATTGCTGTCACAAATAACGTAACATACGTTGTTTTTTCCAAAGGCATTTAGTCTGGATTTTTAAGTGGATTTTTTTGCTCCCCTGCCTCTTTAATCTCTGCCGTAGCAGTAAAGGTTGATGAGCAGCGTTGAAGATGTGCTGATATAAACACAGCCAATTGCCAAATCACTGCGTCAGCCTTGTTACATCCATGTTTACGTGATTATGGAGTGTCATTTCTGCATTTATGTAGCTGCAGGCACTTTCCTGGGCTCCCAGGCGTGATCCAAACATTGAAGTAACTCTGCTGGGTTTTTTTTGCTTTTTAACATAGAACAGTTTTAATGTTTTTAAGTGTGACTGTCAAGTTAGTGTGTGAGGATCTTGAATGAATGAAGTTTCAAAGTCACAAAAAACCTGGAGTTGTAAGGGTTTGTTTTGGGTTTTATCCAGGACAGGCTCTGGGCAGTTAGAAGTGTGCTTTTAGATCAGATAAAACTTGTGAAAGTTGTACATTCAGCTGAGGACATGACAGGTCGAGACCTTTCTGCTATTGCACAGGGGGTCACACATGCAGGGTGAGATCTTTAGAACTTTTATTTATTTACAAAATGCAAGTAAATAAATAAATAAAGCCTATAACTGTGATTTAATTAATTCCTTCTATCATCCTTTCAAGCATTAGTCTCTCCAAATTTGGCAATAAACAACTGTCAGTATTGACCCCTGAAAAATTGAAAAATACTTACTTTTTGCCTTACCACTTAGGATATGGTGTCATTTCTGCATTTAAATAGCTTCAGGCAGTTTCTTTTGCATCCTGGCTGACTTTTTTTGTGGGGATCTTGGCTCCTGTCAGGAAATCCTGTGTGGTCTGATGTGCCCCCACTGTTTGGGTTCTGCCACACCCTGCCTGTGATGCAGAGTGACAGAGAAGGCTCTCACGAGGCTGGGGACTGAACAGATGGTCTCATCTTGGTCCCTTTTGGTGTCACCCAGAGTAGATGCTCGCTCATTTATGTGGTTCAGCTGTGATTATCACAAAGCTTCATTTCATCCTCTCTTGGCTTGTACTGAGGTCTGTCTGGTTTGGTGTTTTATGTGTGCTTGCTCTCCAACTGTACTCATTACTTCTATGCATATTCTATTTACCATGCCATATTTCTTATATCATAATGTCCTATTCTGGAGCCAGAACCTCTTCTTGGGGATGTTAAAAGGAAGAGCAGAACAATTTTCCATTATCAACCCAAATTTTGTAAGGGCCAAATGTCCTTTGAATATACCATTGAATATATCCATTGCAATCAATGGATGAAGAGATTCTGATTATCAGCAATTATTTTTGATGAAAAGAGCCTCAAAAACAGAGTATCTAGAGAGCTCTTATTTAAAATTGGAACATAGAAATTGGCTGGAGTAGTGCTTTTAGGAAACACAGAAAAAAAGTTCTCCTTTATGTTACACACATTTTCAAGTAATCACTGGCTATCACTAGGGTGACTTTTGGCAGTACAAAACATAATGATTCTTGGTGAGATCTGAAATACTAGGAAAAATTGAAGTCCAAGTTCATTTCTTGAAAATATGTCCAGGAGCTTTAACCTTTTCCTCAGATTTCATAAGAATGATTTATATAGTTGTATATTTTATGCCCAAACCTAGTTTTTTTAACCAGGTTGTAAAAAATATCAGAAATGTGACTTTAGTTAGCTGTTCCTTTGACAGCAGCCCCTAGAGTTAATGTAACAAGCTAGCAGAGCTTTTTTGAATTTTGGTGGGGTTTATTTAAATGGAAACTTAGTAGCTTGCAATCTCCTTTCAAAATTCTATTGCTTGCTCAAATGCAGATATTATGTGCATAATGAGGGGTAAAACTGACAGGACATGTCTGTCACTGGAGTAATGAATATGAAATGATCAGTTTGAAATGAATGAACTGTAAAATACATCATTATTGTTCAGTGTTCCATACCTTTCACAATAAAAAGCATGAAATGAAATTTGCAATAAAATGTGTCCCATCTGCGTTACTGTAGGACAAAAGCTGAGATTTCATGGGTCAAAATCATTCATACTAGCAATTCATAGAGGTGGTTGGTAATTAGGAAGCAAGTGATGAGGGAAAATAGTGTTTGATATTTAGTCATGAGACTTAACCAATTAACTAAAGAAATCTCAAACGGGTAGAAGATGCAATTTCATTTTTCTTCCATCAGTCTGTCTTTTGTTTGACAAACAAGTTTTTCTGCCCTGGCCAGAGCCCTGGAAACTCTTTTTACAGCAGACACCAGTAATTAGGAAATGATCTGTTTAATTATCAGGGAATACTAATAAGGAATGAATGGCAGTTTAGCTGTTTTTGAGATCAGACAGAAATGAATTAATTTATAGACATAAAGAATGTATACTCATATCAAGCTCTTGTGAGCAGTTAATTATTCCGGTATTATATAGTATCTGTTTTGGAGGAAAAGTACTGATTACATATAGTGTTCCAGTGTTTCTCAAAATCAGATGTTTTCTCCAAATGTGTATTTTCATTTTTGGAGAAGAAACGCAGCTAAGTTGTCGCCTCCTAAGCAGTGAGCATTCCCGAGGCAGAGCTCCTGTCTGGCTCCTGGGATTCTTTCACTGCTGTGTGAGTGCTTGCTGGCCTGTGCCACAACAGGAAGTTTTACATTGTCACACCAGCTGTCCTCCACCATCATCTGATTTTCCTTCATGTGCCTTCGTGCTGGCAGAGCCCCAGGGGCCGCCCATACCTCATGAGCCACATGTGACCTTGCAGGCTCAGGGCTCCGTTCCCAGGCTGGGAGTGTGGGAATGTCACCTGGCAGGCAGCAGGGCTGGGAATGTCACCTGGCTGGCAGTGTCCCCTGGCTGGCAGCAGGGCTGGCAGTGTCCCCTGGCTGGCTGCAGGGCTGTGCTGGAAGGGAGGAGCTGTGGATCCCTGTGCCTGCTGTTGGGAGCTGCCCAGCAGGAATCACTGCAGCAGATGTCCCTTGGTTGCCACACGAGTGTGTGAATGTCCCATCCCACAGAACGTGCTGCCTCATCCCCTCCCACGGGTAGCCCAGCTGATGAGGTTTTCTATGAGGAAGAGGAGGAGGTTTTACTGTGTGGTTTTGTGCAGTCGGGAAGATTGGTCAGCCCAGCCCCAGTTCTTTGTTTCCTGTGGGGTCCCCTGGACAGCATGCCCCAAGTCCAAAAGTCTAAATTTTGTTATTGCCTGAGGAGTGCAGAAACGCAGGCAGGAACTACAGATTTTTGAAGAAGGAGAAACTCAGAAGAAACCTTGGAATTATATTTATTTTGGCATCTGATGAAAGGCTGTGCAAATTCCAGAAAGCTGGCTTCAGTTATGTTTAATACCAGAGGGAGGGGAATAGTAACCCACACATTCAGGTGGCCTCTAGGTTTACCTTCCTCACCTGTTTACATGATCAGGCTAATATGAGGAGGAACAGTTGTACAGAGAGGTTCCTTGGAGTCAAGATTCAGATTCATAGTCAAGATTTAAGAGAGCTGGAAAGCTGTCTTAGTTGTTGTGGAATTTGATAATTTGTTCTCAATCCTAAACAGGCTGAAATACTAAAAGTGTCTTGGTGCTGTCATTGGATTCATATGGGGACAAGAATGTGTTAATTGTTGGTGCAAGGTGATGCTCCAGCTCTGACTGGAACTCTGACTCCTAATGCAGGCAAATTGTACCACACTTTCACCCCAAGCTCCACCTGTACTCAGCATTTGTTATTTAAATACATGTGGGAATGAGGTACTTGCTAATATAAAAATTGCATTTTAAAACTTGGCTGTTGGCGGTATAATTTCTATGTAAATAGACTGATATGTTTCAAAACACTCAGCAATTCGGAGACACTTGAGGATGTTGAGGGAAGAAAGAAAAATAAGAGCCTGTTTCCAGGTTGAAATGCAAAAAAAAAAAATAAGAGGTGAGGGAGTTGTGAGGGAAGAATAAACCATTCAAATAGGATCAGTGATAATTTTAGGTTTAAATCTGTAGAAAATGTACAGAGAGAAAAGGTTGCCTTGGAAAAAAAAAAAAGACTGCATTGATAATGAGGAGGTGCATAAAAATCAATTAAATTAAGCATTGTGTTATAAAGTCAGAGCTGTTTATAATCAGAAACAGCATCAAAGCTTAAAAACATATTTCTTTCAGGCAGTTCCTAGGTCTAGACTCAGCTGTTAAAAGAAAACGAAGTAGAAAAAGCTTAAGTGTAGCTAGAATATAGCTGAAGAACACAAAGTAGTTCTGGAAAGCAGGGTGTCAGTGTGTTTGCCATATGGATTCCATAGCCCATGGAATTAAGGCATTCTCTGCCTTGGAGAGCTGAAACACAGAGGTCTTGACTCTTAAAATGTCTGGAACACTCACATTCCCATTGAATTTTGGGGGGTAAACAGATCATTATTTGTTTTGGAGTCTGTAGAAGCTTCAGTCAGGACCACAAACTAATAAGAGCTGTTGCATGAAAGTGCAAAGAAGTTGGTCTGTCCCAAAAACCTGCTGTTTTCAGGAGACTGTAACAGAGTCTGTCTGAAATGACCAGCATGGATAGAGCTGCACTGAATGGTTCCAAAGCAGGAGACTTCACTGGTAGCTTCCAGGGTTCCCTTTGTCCTGCCTGGGTGTCATTTACTGCATTCCTGCTTTCTGCTGGGGCTGAGAAGTGCCTTGTGCATTGATGTAGAAATACTTATGTAATCCTTGTTTTATTCATGTGTGGGACCATGTGACAAATGCCATTTAAATGTATATGCTGAGAGTTTTGCAGTGAGGATAGAAAGTCAGTTAATAGATTAATTGTGAGGTACATTTTGACTTCTAAGAGACATCAGAACACAAAATAAATACTTGCAAATGGACTTCCTGTTATGTTTCTCTGTGGTGCCCTTCTGCCTGCATTACTGGTAGCTATTTTTACACTTCTTGGTTTATCTGTGGGTTTGGTCCATGGCTGTTGCACAGGTTGTGATCACTGTGTGACTGGCATGGAACAGAGCTGTGCCACCCTACCTGTGAACAGCTTGCAGTGGAACACTGAATGTGACACTTGCAGTCCCTGTGGTCTGCCCATAATGCACAAATTGTGCAAGACTATCAGAGGATACGTGCTCTAAAGGGTTCTCATGCTCCCAGCTCTGGATTTCTGTGCATTTTCACATCTCTCCCTTGACCTTTCTGTTTCATGAGTCTTTGCCCACACAAACGTGCATAGAATTTATCAGTCTCTCTCAGTTTCTTGCATTCTTCCTATTATTCCCTCTTAAAGAGTTGGATTTCTTGGTTTTCATCAGGGAATAAAGCATCTCTTCTATAGTGCAGTCACAATTTCAGAAGCAACATGGTTCATATGGAAGGAGTGGTGGCCATATGAAGGAAAGAGATGAGTAGCTTCTTTCAAGATCTGCTGGATGAAGTCAAGGACAGGTAATTTGCAGCAATACCTGTCCTCTACATGATCAGCTTCTCTCTACTGCAATATCCTTCAGCCCCTGCTGTATGGAAATCTGTAATTTTAAACAAAATATGAAAAGGTGAACATCAATACTTTATTCTATTTTTTAAAAAAGAAACTACTTACTCCTTTAAAATCCATGACATTAGGATTTCCCAAGATTTCCAAATGTGTAGGCTTATATGTAGGAACATAGGATTTCAGTGAGATTAAATTTGTGATAGTGCTCAAGTCTGTGCTATCAAAATAGTGTGGCATGAAATTTTATAAAGGCTACAAATTTTAAAGATTTTTTTTTTCATTTATTTTAGCCTCATAATAGAATAGGGGTTTTAACTTGGGATTTTTCAAAACACTGTTCTCAGCTACAGAGTGTTGCTGATACTCTTGAGATGTAAGTGCATAAAACCTAAGATACCTTATAAACTTTTTTAAAACTTCAACTCAAGGTACTATTTACAAAGGGATACATGCTAATCTGAATGATAAGGTGCTGAAAAACTTTTGAAAATCTGCTCAGACAGTGTTAAAATGTCTGTAGTTCTGTAGTAGCTGCAGTGTTCACTTTAGAGATGCCATAATTGAGACATTCATAGGGAGAAATAGCAGCAATTGGAATCCCCTGGTTTTGGTATTTCAGGCAGTAAGGGGGGGTATTACACATGCAAATTAGTTCTTTTGTTAAACAGGGCATCCTGCAGGCCAGCAGCTCCTCAGTGAGGTCTGGCTTTGGTGCTGTTAAGGGATTGCTCTTGCTTTTCTGCACAACCACTGAATTTGATTTGTTTTGCTTCCTATAAAAACACACTGTCATGATAAAAATGTTCACTGGAGATCTGTGTGTTGCTCAGCATTATGTGCAATATCTGGAGTATTTGCAAGGTGTTAGTCCCCAGTCAGTGAAACTGCTGGGAGCCCTGGTCAGCTCTGACAGAACTCTTCAGAGCTCACTCCATTCTCGTTTATTTAAGGAATAAGGATGAGTCAGGTTAATTTAAAATTCCTGCTGTTAATGCTCATAATGGAAAAATAAATCCATTTTCTGAACAACTTTCAGCCCAAACAAAAGAGATAAAGTATGTAAGATAGGGGCAGCTTCATACAGTGAGCAAGAAGTTATTAAATATTGAAGAAAGTTAAATTATAGAAGAGTTAGATATTGGGCATCTCACACTTTAATGTCTTTTTAAATGAGAATGAAGCTGTTTATGAGGAAGTCATATTGAATTGGAGATCAGCATTGATAAGCAAGAGAAGTGAAATGCTTTTGGAGTACAAGTAAATATATAGGAAAACACCTTGTTTGTGACTTTTTTGTGCCCTTGAGACACCAATGAAAACGTTTTTGTACCGTTGGATACTTTCCCCAAGATTTTAACTGTTTAACTTTCATGTCTGAGGATGTGATCAATAAGTGCTGTTAAAGTTCCCATGGATAGCTGTGGGACAGACTGATCCCCAAATTCCAATTTTGTTCCTTGGATACGGGACATGTGCAGCTTCTTGCTCTTAATGCTGGGGCATGGAAACTTGGGAGCTCAGAATCCAGGTTTGCATTCTCTGAAGTCTGTTATTACAGCTGTCAATAGATAAATTTATGAGGACATGTTGATGAAGGAGTTGAAATGTCTTTTGTGTTAATTAAAATAACTTTTTAAGCTTAAAGGCACTTCAGGACCTAGGGACCACAACTACGTGGTCCAATCCCTAAAAGACGGCAATGAGATGGGGTGTAAAGGCTAATTCCTGTATGTATATGAAAATTCAAAAACTACTCTTCAGAAATAAGGGTCAGAAGTAAAAAATGCTGCTGAAAGTTTTACATCCCAGTGTTGTCAGTGGAGTTCTATAAAATTTGTAGCTAGATTGTTTTTTTCTGAGCAGCACAGGTTTGGGTTGAGCAAAGCATTCATGAAGTTCCTGTTAAATGTTTAATGTTAATTTGGTCAGTGTTATGAAGTTTCTGTCCCCCACTGACAAAAAACCCCAAACAAACAGATTTACAAGAGAATTAAGCATATTTATAGCTGCATAAGCTTCTCAACATGTCAGAGTAAGTACAGAGTATGTTATTTTACTTTAGAAATAGCCAGCAGTGGAGTTATTACTGATATTATCAAGTCTATTAGGCAAGGCACTTGGTGCTTTTGGTCAAATTAGTTTGTAATATGAATTAGCTACTGAAAAAAGAGTCTTCTTTTTCAAATGTTCCCCCTTTTTAAATATAAGAACAAATTTTGTTGATGGGAACTGCCATTATTGAAAGGCCTTCTCTTGGGGGCCAGAAAATGTGTTTGTGGCAGAAAACTTGATGCAGTGTGTTTGGTGCAGAATAGGTTTTGCTGTGCAGCACAAGCAAAGCAGTGCCAAGGCATCCACAGGAGCTCCACTGAGTAATTTAACGTTGCTGAGATGCACTGCCCATAATGTATTGCTCAGTTAAAATGTTCTCCAGAGTTCACATCTCATAATCACACATCATAAATCATATAAATTCTGCTTTAACTGATCTTAGTGTCAAAACTCCCATTGCCTTAATTGGGGCAGGAGTTTCACGTTATTATTTTATGTAAAAGCATATAAAGCATTATGGTTTAAAGTTGTCTATCTAAAAATAAAGCCAGAACATAACTACTGGAATTTCAGTAATTCAGGCAGTGGCATGACAGGGAGAACAAGGTGTGTGGGAGAGAATAAATTTCTTCTCTACAATTTGTCTTTGCCAAAGCATATAAAATGTGTTTTATATCTGAACGTTTCTGGAAAGTTTTCAGGGTTTTTGTAGGTAGGGAAACACAATTCCTCCTGATAGAGCTACTCAATGGTGTTTTTTTTCTTCCTAATGCTGAGAAAGATTTAATCCTGTAAAATCCAAACATTTATTTACTTCTCCTACTTCACAGCCATTTTCAGTTTCCACTTGTTTCTTAGTTTCTTTTTCCTCAAAAATGCATTTTATCCATATGCTTGTTTTCTCTGCCTTCCAGAGGAAGTCTTAAATTCTTTCTCAAGCTCCAATCCTAATTTCTTTAGTGACCTAAGCCCCCAAATCTGCCTGTCTTCTGAACATTTTTGTTCCTAGCTGCTACTTTATGAGATTTGGGATTTTGCTGCTGTTTTTGGTTTCTATTCCTGGCTCATTCTGGAAATCCAGGATTCAATCTCAATACATACCTTGGGGGAATTAAGGTCTCCTCTGTTACAAAGCTACACATGCACAATCTTTGAAATACGTCACTTACCAGAAACTGGAACTTGTGGCGACTCCAGTGAATTTCTGTTAAGGTTATGAGATTTCAAAACTTCTCACTTGTTCATCAAAGAATGACCATGGCATGAGCCACACTTGTAGTCTAAATCATCTTCTGACCTCATCCTCCCTCAAGTTTCTCCTTCTTGGTCCAGAGCCCAGGGCTGTTAAAGCTCTCCAGAGAACAGCTCACAGAAACTCAGTCATGGACAAATAATGGTTTTAGTTCCATTTCCTTTGAAACAGCTGATGAGTGAGCCTGAGCTGTGTCCAGAGCTGATGCCAGCGCTGCCACTGTGGTGTTTTCAGCCAGGGAAGTCCTGTCCCCAGGGAGCAGTGACCCCAGGGCCGTGGTGTCCAGCTCTGGGCTCTCCCAGCCAGGGGCACCGTGCCCTGCAGCCATCCCTGTGGCAGCTGCATCCCTTGGGAGCAGCTCTGCAGCATCCCCCAGCAGGGCTCTGGCAGCATGCCTTGCTGTCCTCGGGGCAGGAAGGGCAGGCTCTGACATTCTGCAGCAGTTCCTGGGATTTCCTGATGCCTCAAAGGCTTCCTGGGCATCCTCACTTGTGTTGGTTCTAGGGGAAGCCTTTGACACCTACCCAAGATTCCAGCAGGCTGAGCTGAAGGTCATTGAAGACAGCAGATGAAAAGACTTAGAGCTGAAAGGTGGTAAGAAAGCTTAAATTTTTAAGCTAGAGTTGAGAGAACATATTATTAACACAATTAAATGGAAAATAAATCCACTGTGCTATTTAGAGGAGACAAAGAAAGAAAACATTTGAATTCATAAAGCAATTCTTAACCATTATAATTTGCTACCTCGGGTTTTAGCTGCCTGAAGTTTAGAAATCGTCATTTAAATCAACTGACAATATTGAATCTGCCCTGGTGTCAGGAATTAAACCTTCTAATAGTCACTTTTTCCCTTTTACAATTCTTTTATAATGTGTTATTTTTGGATCAGTGACACTTTCTAACTGATTTGAGTCAGAAACCATCTGAATTTTGAAAATACCACTGTATTTTCAAACAAGTGTCGGTCTCAGCTTAGAGAAAAGATGGCTTTGTTCAAAGGATGATGGCCTCCTACACTTTGTCCTTATTGTACTCCTGTTAATATAAATGCTCCTGCACTGACAAATCACAGCTGGGTTGCTCCCAGGCTCTAAGACTTGGAAGATTTAATGCACAGCCTGTGACTGCCTTTGGGGAAATGTCGTGCAGTCTTGAATACACTGGACGAGATCAGTGTGGTTTGGGGGCTCTGAACATCATCTGGGTTCCTGAATCAGATTCACTTTGTTTCATCTGGGGCTGTCCTCAGGCTGACTTTGAGCACAGCAGTCCTGGGGCACGAGGCTGCATTTCCTTGGAGGGAGCACACAGGGGCTTTCCCTGCATGCCAGGGCTTTGATCCTTGGGTGGGACACACCAGGAGAATGCCCTGTGAGACAAATTGCAGTGCACTGACCTCGAGCTGTAATAAAGGAAGATCAATTGCCTTATCATAGATGGGATAAATTATTTATAGTACGGTTTTCTATGAATGACTAATAAATTAGAGGAAGGGAGGCAAATTTAAAGAATACAAACAACCCACAGCATGAGTATCTTTATGTCTTAACTAAATATATTTGAATTCATGCAAGGCTTGTACTGATTCCAGCTTCCACCCAGCTAGACAAATGCAAGGAAAAGGGAGACAATAAATGCTTCCAGAGAAGAAATTTTGTGAGAAAGACAAAATCTTTTTCTTTTTTTTTTTTCTAGTTTTAGAGTTAATATCAGTGTGCTACAGCTTAATATGCCTTAAGAGGGAAAAGATTTTTTTGTATAACTCTTACCTCTGATTATCCAGCTTTTTTGCTTATTTGAGCCTAACTGGCTGTGTAGTGCTCTGCTTTTTTAGTTCCTGAAACTTCACATACAAATCTGTGTATAGATCTCTTCCATCCTCTTTAGCAAATGCAAGCCAAGGAGAAGTAGTTTGCTTTAACTTTATTTTATAGAATACTTTGAATTTATAAGCATTGTTGAGAAGCACTGAAATATTTTTTAATCATTCCTGCCTTTTCCATTTTAAAGATAAAATGAAAAAATCCCATCTTATTTAAAACTTTAAAGAATTCCCAAAAGGATGCATGTTCATATTTAAAATACCCTAATAAGCACTGTATATAATCAAAATTATGGAAATTTTTCAATAATGGGAATTTTGTTTTTCTTTTCTAGTTAAGCATACAGTTTCATGTAGCCTGAAATGGACAGCATGGTAAAACCTTTTTGTTGTGTGTTTAAATAAATGCAGTGTGGTATTACTATGTTTTTAGAAACCTAAAATCTGACTCACATATCTTAAAGCAGAATCAGTAGCTCAAATAAGACAAGACAAAACACTTTTGAATTTTGAAAATTCTATTCTTTTGAAGACACTGCATAGGGATAGGAAAATACCCGAGATTTGAGAGCTGTGTTAACCTGTGGATAAACACTGTGGATAAAGACTTGAACCAGTCTAATATTTTGTAGTTGTCCTTTTGTCTCAGAGTAAGAAACCTCAAGTATTCATTGATTTCCTTTAGAATCTATTATTTTATGAAAGCCTGCAGAGTGGTTTCTGCAGTTAGTTCTGTGGTAACATTTTACCAGCCTTTAGTAGGGAGAAGAGAAACAATCCCCCCAGCCAGAACACCAGCTGCTCATCTGAGGATTAGAGATTTCTTATTTTAAAGCAAGTTTCCGAAACAGTGTAAAAGGATCAATCATTTTCATGATATGAAAATATTTGAAGAGAGATGATCTGATGCAAAAGAATTGCTTTGCACTCTTGAAGAGCATGGATATTTTCCATTATTTGTGAAATTTCCACACCACAGGTCACACGGAGCTCGTATAGCCATAGTTCCTACATTTGGGGATGTATCTCCAAGATTCATCTCCAAGATGTTCTTTTTGCAATACCAGTCTCTATGTTCTAAACTGTAGCATTTGTTTGTAATATACTTTTCTTCCCCTCAATATAATTTAAAGAGTGATGTTGATGCCACTGATTTGACTGCTGTTACTGCTCACTGGACACCAACTAGAGAAAGCTAAGGCACTCACTGTATCCTGAGAATTCCTTAAGTAAAAGTGCCATCAAAAGTATTCTCTAGGAATCAGTAAGAGGAAAGTTTTGGTGCTTTTCTTGTTTGTTTCCTTGTTTGGGCTTTTTGTTTGATTGATTTTTTTATAAGAGCTCAGATCCTTAACAGAATCAGGAGGAATGAAAAGCATTTGGTGCTTGAAATTGGAGTTGCATAAGGAGTTCCCTTTTCATGTGAGTCCCTGTTTACTGTTTCATTGTGGTTGAATTGCCTCTGCCTGCAGTCAAGGGATGCCCTTTGGCTCAGTGCATCCTGTGTCCCTCAGAGCCTGGGAGTCACACCTGAGTGTCACTGGAGCACATTCCTGTGTCTGCATGTTTCAGGCAGTTCACCTATTCTAATAACAAATGCAGAATACTTCAACTGCCCTGCAAACCAGAATCCCAAATGCCATAAAAAGCTCTGAAATTGCATCCATCACTTCTCATTTTTCAACATTGACAAGATTTTGGCCTTCATCTATTACAGAAACTCACCAATTTCTCGTCTAGCTGTACAGTCATTACAAGATAAAGAGATTTGAGATCCCTGTTTTCCATTTCACCTTTCCCTGACACATCCCCAGTTTAATCTTCCTGTTGCTTAGTTATTGCAAAAATGGGCAAAACCAACTACTGTGAAGATAAGTATGCTTTCTTCTGAAAGAAGATCTGTTGCAACATAGAAATGAACTCAAAGCTCCCAGATTAGTGCTAGAATATAGAATATAAAATAATTCAGCTTTAGAAGGATCAGTCTTCCCACATCCACAGTTTCCTAATGGTCAAAAAAAGAAGCAAGAAAGGAAAAGGATGAACTTCAGTTTGCCATAAATGTATTTGTATGCTTTTCCCAAACAGCCAGTGAAGAAAATAATTTCTTAAATGCCCATGTTTGTCTGTGGCAGAGCCCTCTCCATTGTCTTGTTGGGTTTTGCTGCTTTCTTCACAAAGGGAGAAACTTGAATCTCATTGATGTTGGGGGGTTTTACAGATGACAAGGCATGAAAGAGTTTAGGGTTATATCTGTGGATTTTATTTGGTTTTGTAATTTTTTTAAAATTTGGTTTCACTTTAAGTGTCAACTCTCCATTTTTGAGGTGATTTCTGTTAACTCACCAGGTATTTTCCTCAGCCCTGGGTACACACAGCTAAATAATAGGTACAGAAATTACTTTGCATCTGAGTTTACTGCAAATGGGGTAGCTATTCCTTGGTGCAGTGCTCCCTCTTGCCTGGGGGAGTACATTCCTCAAACTGAAATTCATTTAGCTGTCACCATTGTATTCCTTATGTAGGAGTTCCAATGACATAACATTCAGATTGTGCCTGCAGGAAGAAACCTCAATTTATAAGCAGAGCAAAGCTAAGCCTCTTCCATTTCTCTCTTCCTTTTTATTTTTTGTCTTCATCCTTTCCAGTCCATAGGAGATGGATGATAAGAGGGGTGTAAATGGAGAGGGTTCAGCAGTAAGACAATCTGGTGATAGGGTGTAGCCTCTCCTTAAAGTGTTGGGTTTTTTTGGTTTTGTTTTGTTTTGCTTTGTTTTGTTTTTTTTTTTGTTATCTTTCTGTGTGCATCAAGACCAGATATCCAAATGTTCAGCAGGTGGATTTGAAGGACAGGTTTTTTCAGAAAAACTTCAGATCCCCTGGTTAAACTGTAAAGAAGTGCAGACTTTATCAGTGATTAAAACATAAGATGTTTGTTTTCTCTACAATGCTCAGAACACAGAAGTAATTGTAGGTATTGTTCCAAAAATACAAAGAGAGAAGGTGACCAAGAGTCGAGTGTTCTCACCCACCATTCTCCTTTGTGTCTTTTCAAGTTGGGTTTCTCTAAATGCTCTTTCTCTTGCATCAGGGCTTTGCAACTGAAAGTAATTCCTTCAAAAGTGTCTGAACCTAATTAGGCTGACAGTTGAGAACACATTAAACGTATTTTGCAAATTGCCTTTTTATTTTGGTGTCTTAATTGGAGGGTTGTCTGCAAGTGTTGGTTTTCTCATCAGTGCAGTACAAGGTGGATGTAATTTTTCTTTTATATTTGAATGTTTATTGTGGGGATTTTGTTTGTGGCTTTTGAGTAATACCATTGATATTGGAAGTATGTTAAATAATTTCTCTTTATAGATAAAATGAGCTGAACGGGTATGAAACACAAACCAAATTAATTAGGCATGTTTTTTTCTTTTCTAGTGAACAAACACAAACCGTGGATTGAGACTTCATACCATGGAATCATAACTGAAAACAACGACACTGTGATTTTGGACCCTCCCCTGGTTGCTTTGGATAAAGATGCACCTGTTCCCTTTGCAGGTAGGAATGTACATGAGCAGCAGCCTTTGAGCCTGTGGACTGTATTTTGTATTTATTGGCATTTGTAAGGAAGGAATTTTCACTGTTGGCCCACGGATCCTGAAATGAAGTGTTTCCTACACTGGATTTGTTGTGAGGCAGAACAGAATAAAGAGAATAGTACAGTAGGCACCCACTATCAATATATTTTTTATGAAAACATAACAATTATACAATTACATTTGGATTTGCTTTTATAGAAATGAATCACTGCAAGTGCCTAAAGTAATAATACATAATTAATTTTGTTCAGCAGTAACAGCTTTCCCCTGCTTTCTCTCTTCCCGTTCTGCTCCCTGGCTATGGACAAAATGTGTTACAAATATTCAAAGTTGCTCAAATCATATCTTACTGTGTAAGTACTTCATAACTGTCAAGAGTTGGACAGAAAATTGAATGGAGGTTTTGAACGTTTTTGCTCAGGTTGCTGTATGATAGATGTATGTCATATACAAGTTTGCATTTGTATGAAGTCTGTTTTACCTGACACCTTTTCTGTCCTGAGTCCCTTAAGCAGAATATGGGACTTCTGCACCTTGAGCAAGTTTTCTCTTAAATTCCCTCTTTAATTAAAAATACTTTTTGAAGAAAAGGGAGAATAGTAAAGCTTGATAGTTGCTCTGAAGATCCTAAGATGGTGCAGTTGTTGGTGCAGTCTTTTCATGGTTTTGCTTAAGAATCTTCACCTTTTCTAAGGAAAGGAACTGGTAAAGGTGAGTATCCTGGTTCTCAGGGAGTTCTCATGTTCAGGAAGCAGAAGTCCAGGTGCTTGTCCCAAACAGCACTTTACAGCGTCCTGAAAGAATGGGTCTCCGTTACTTTTCCCAAAGGCTTACACTGGCATCAGCTCCTACCCTGCCAAGCCAGGGCTCCCAAATGGTTTTTATATATTGACCCCCATTTTAATATCAAGATTTATTTGTCACTCATGGTGCCCAGTGATTCTGGCTGCATGAAGATCAATTCCTAGTGAAAAAATGCCCTTGTAATTTTTTTCCTTTTTTCAATTTTTCTATCACTGTGGGTGTTCCATCGTAGATTTGGTTCCTTTGCTTGCATTCCCTTAGGATCCTTCCAGGGATGTTCATCACATGCTGTTGTCACTGACACTGCAACCTCTGCTGACTGGGATTTGTTAGCCTAATTATTTTCTTCAGCTTTTACATTGAGAGAATCAACACGTTTTTCATTAAATAGTGATTTACTTTTCATGTAGAAAATCATCCTTTGAAATACTGAACTTACACAGACGGACTGGCTTTTGTGATATAGGTTATGTTAGACAATCATTTTAATTTAGCTTCTCCATTTATTGATTGGAAGTATTTGTACTGTGAGAAGTATCTACTTCTTACAAGGGTAAATTATTTCTATGTATTCCCTGATATTAATAGTTCATTTCCTGATAATATTATAGTACTGATTGAACCCTTCATTCCCTATGTTTTTGGAAAAACCTCTATGCACTTTTTAAAAAAACTCCTGACTTTTAAAATTTTTTGGAGGAACTTACTATTTCTGTTGTATTTTTTTTCTTTAATATCAAGTACTTTTATTTGGTTTCATAATATCATTAATTTATTAAAGGTTTTCAGGGAAAATTCAATGTGCATCATATATTTAGTAGGAGAAAACTGAAACAGATACAAGTACAACATTAACAATATTCAGTAGCTGTACATTTAATAGTGTGGTAATGTAGAATATCTTTTATGGCCATATTTTGTTTAAATGTGGAAATTCCAGTTGTATAATATATCAGTCTTCAGTTGTAACAGAGAATCAGAGTTCCAACAGTTCCTTTATCATCTGCCTGTTAATATTTTCAGTATTTTGTGCAACTATTAGAGAAGAAAAAAATTCTAGTACTTGGAAAGTTCTCCATGTTTGGTTGGTTGGTTATTTTTTTAATGGGCCTAGATTCAAGAATATTTCAGGGCAGATTTTGATCTGTGCTGAAATGTCTGATGAGACCTCCTTGAGCAAACTGTAGTAAGATTAAATTTCTGTGATTTCTTCCCCTGCAATAGTTTACAGGCAAATTGTTTGTTCTTCCATCAAGATTTGTGTTACCTTAAGAGAAATTTTATTTTTTTTCAGTAGAACTAGTGTGCATTAAAAACACATACACAAAACCTAATGACAAAAGAGCCCCTCCAACAAATCAAAACAAAACCCAGAACTCCAAGCAAACAAAAACGACAACCCAGCTGCCACGTGTGGCAGACATTTATCTACTAACTTACACTTAATTATTCCATATTTCTATGTTGCTAGTGAGGGTGTAGTTCTTTTGGTCATGTGCTTAATTTAGTCCTTGTGTTTGCACCTTACTCCTTGCTGCTTGCCCTGGTGCACAGGTAGTTGATGCATTTCATATTTTTCACCTGGGCAAATAATTTTTTACCAGGTGACTGCTTTGTTACTAAGCAGAACTAAGCTGTTAAGAGGCATTTGCTATTCAGTGATTCTTATCTGCCCTTAGTGTTTTGATACATTTTCTGTACCCATTTCCATGATCTCATTATTTTAATTTAAATGTTACTTGTGGCACAGGCCTACTCCAAGCTGCAAACAGTGTTTTGGTTTTCACTTCTGGAAACTTTAACATTTTTCCTAATACCTCTGCCTTTTTTCATCCCCGTGGCTACTAAGGCAAGTTGTCAACCCCTTCTAGGAGTGCACACATTATGGTGCATATCAAACCTGAGTGGTTACAGGAGAAAATTTTTGTAATCCGCACTTTTTTTTCACCCTTATCTAATGTTTAGCCTTAAGGGTGATGATGACTGGAGAAAAAGGAATCTTCTGTGCAGTTACCTTCCCAACAGGCCTGTGTTTCCAGGAAGAACTAAGGAGAGACTTAACAGGACTAAACGTGCCTGTGAAAATGCTGCCTGTCAAATGTGATCAACATTTTTCATAACTGGAGCATGAAGACTTTCACAAGATTGCAATGAATGGCTTTTGGTGTCTCTTTATCCAATGAATTTATTGTGAATAACTGAAGTATACGTAAAGTCCTGGTTCTTAAAATTATCGTGTTATAAGCATACCTTACTCTTTCTTTCTATGCAATTGTATTTTTTTTGTCTCCTTGTTTTGAAGGAAAGCTTGAAAATACCAGTATAACCTTGTAAGTATGAGAAGGTTCAGGATCAGCAGTTTTTTCCATATTTCACTTTTTCAAGTTCTGTCCCAAAAAGGATTTTCACAGACTGGTGTTGAAATACAACAGACCTTTAAAATAAGTAAACTCACCATGGCATCCTGGAGCCTTCTGCAGGGTATCAGAGACATTCCTTGGCCAAAAAATACCCCCGAAAAATAAAGCCCTACAAAACCCACAAAGAAACTCTAAGCATTGTATAGCTGCAAAGTGGACTTAGGTGGTTTAGGGACATCCATGGGAGCAATCTTTGTTTTAAAAAATCTGATAAAATGTACCCCAAAGAAGGAATGTGTGTTTTATTCAATTTACACCAACTGGCACAGCCAGCTCCCTTTCTGGTGGGGAGGCTGGTAACCACTTCCAGGATTTGACTTTCAGGTTTAGGGGTAGTTTGGCTAGAAACAAGGTGGGATCTACTCAATCAATTTGTCAGGATTTTGTCCCTCAAAAATTGCTGTGAAATTATGGAAGGATTTTGGAAGAGACATCTATCTGCATTCCAGTAACAGCAACTACGTTTCGTCAGCAAAGTTGTGCAAAAATAGATCTGAAAGGAACTTCAGGATGCCATCAGTCCGTGCTCGTGCCCAAGGCAGGACCTTAAGGGTCATTCCAGAGAAATAGTTTTCTTACCTAATTGTACAGATCTGTAGTGGCAGAGATGCAACAGCTTCCCTGGGCAATCTATTGCACACTTCACCATGCTCCTGGCTTTAAAGCACTGTGACCATCCTAAACAGCCTGGTGTGGAGGGGATTTCTGCTGTTCATGGTGTTCTCTGAGGCAGAAATACAGGAGGTAACATTCAGTGAGGTGATGGATGTCCCTTCTCACCCTGGAAGAGAAGAGCCAGATTTGTCACTGTGCCCCCACTTCTGGGCTGATAAAGTCACATTTGAGTGCCTTGTGTCACCCAGGCTGAGCTGGGTGACTGTACCAGGGTGTACCACTACATCTTTAGCTACTTTTTGCTCTTGATAAATTACAGAGAGCCTTTCTTAGCAAGATCAGAGGTCTGGCTCCCCCCAGACAAGTAATCTGTGTCTCAGAAGCAGTTCCAGTTCATGCCTCCTGGGCAGATGGAGTCCCAGTCTGACTGCATTTTGGCTGTGCTAAAAGCACTGTAAATAAGGAGACAATAAAACCAGCCAGGAAGGATGCCTGAATATTCACTAAACTACAACCTGCAACCAAAAACTCTCCAAATCTGCTTTTTTTTATTTTAGCAGTTAAGAGCGGTGTGCTGCACCACAACAAATCCAGCACTTGTCAGCCCACTTACACCCAGGGGCTGAACACAAAATCCCATTTCTCTGCTTCAGACTGTGAAGCTGTCCAGCGTCCTTGTTTGTGTGTTTGTATTGATAAGCAATGGCATTAATAACAGCAACCATCCTTTTGGTACAACATTAAAAGTACAGAAGTTATTTTAAAATTGTCATTCTGAATATTACCGTTTTTACTCACTGTCAGCCAGACTTAGAACACAAGTCAGTTTAGGATGCCCAGAATTCATTGGTGTTAAATGGTTCTCTGTGAAAATGAGGCATGATCAAAAAATATGAAGTGCAGGCAAAGCCATAGAGTGTTGCAGTTGTTTATAACAATTTTTAAAATTATTTTTAATTTCTAGCTTTGAAGCTTACATTTATTACTGTAGCTTAATTAGTTAAGACTTCATCCTTCAAAGGCAAAAAAATGGATCTCTTCACGGTGATCCTGTTCTAAGGTAAAATAAAAGATTGGTAATAGCACAATTAATTCTGGGGCTGCTGTTTTTGACTTAAGGGATGCTGCTCATCATCCAGTAAAGAGTGATAAACATGCTCAGGTTTCAGATTTAGACTGCACCAAAAAACCAATCACTCTCTCAGTGACCTCTGTTAGTCCCTGAAGCTCAGAGATAAGGGGTTTGAGAGCTTTGGGGTTTGGTTATTTTCTGTGATTGCCCTTCTTAGTCATTTTTACAGCTGTGAAATAATAGTAGGTGACATAAGTGTGTCCAAAGAAGACTAAAGGGTCAAGGATTCGGGCTGTTCTGATGCAGCTTTTAGTGACTGCTGAGGGGTCTTCATGGCAGGAGGAAGGGCTAGGAGAAAATGAGAGTTACAGGGGGGACTGAATGCAAGTTCCACCTGACAGATAAAACCAATAATGAATGGGAATGCTGAGGTACTTCATTATACCTAAATATGTTAAATTACTTGAAGCTAGAAAGAAGCAGGTAAAATAACCAACTAATTCCAATCTGATAATATCCCCTTAGACTTTTATAACTACTTACAGAAAATAGTCATTTGAGATTGTCCACATCTGAACTGCTTTTGAGTAGTTTTCTTTATGTACAAGACTTGATCTTTAGAAAAATGGGCAGGATATTACAGTGGATTTCAACCCTACACAATAGTACAGGGACAGAATGTGGCGTTTTATAAACTTGAAGTGTACTAAATAACCATTTAAATAAAAAATTGTTTACTTAAAACAGGTTGTCACTGAAGGTGCTAGGAAAATAGAGTTGTTAAACTTTTGGACTATTCAGAACACAAGACAGAAATCTGAGTGGGGAGTACTGGAATTGCTAAGCCTAAAGGTCCAAAAATTTGTTGCTGCTGTTAAGCTTTGAGGAAGGATGTAGATTTTGTGTCACACTTCTTTGAAGCTAATAAAGCCTTGTTGTATGCAAGCCATGGCTTTTAATTAAGAAATACACTGTGAACAATGTGCCTGAATCTGCAGCTGAAATACAAAGTAATTTATTTCAATGAACTTTAGCCATTACCTTTTTATTTGCAACAAAATCTTTCAAAAGCTACAGGAAGTATTTATTTTGTTGAGGTACTATTTTAGCAATGTTTTTTTTTCTGCAAAGAAACATTTTAGTGTGGATCAATACTGTAACTTGCTTTTGCAATGTGATTTTTGCTATGTAGTTAAGAGTAGTTTCTATACTTTTTAGACATTCTCTAAAATCAGAGATGGTTCCTCGATGCTTTCAAATTCTGAAAGTCACAGGAAGGACAGCATAGGAAACTTGTCTGTTTGGGGGTAAAAAGGATGAGGAATAGTTCTCTTCTTATGGTTTGAGTGATACATCAAGGATTACCTGAGGTCTGCACAAGCTCCTGAATTAAAGTAAGTGTGAGCAGCTGAAAAATGTAGAACTGCTGTAGTTATCCCTCATCGTTAAGATTGCAGTGGAAATCATAACTGCTTAGGTTTTTACAATTTCAGATTGAAACGGACATTTTCTAACATGTATTGATATAAATGAAATTATTTAAAAATTATGCTAGGAAGAATAACTCCAAGCCATGAAGATTTACAGTGAGCCAGTTGAAGCAAACAAGAATGATACTCTGGGACATTTTCTCTTCTAGTGTAATTTGATGCACTTCATTATTGGAATTTGAATTACTCAAGTAGTAACTGAGCTGCTCACTACTGCTTTCCAGTGTGTGTGAACCTGAGAATTCAAAATCTGTACCCATCTTTACTTCCATTGCTGCAATAACAGGAGGGACCCTCAGAGGGAGGGCTGAAGGAGCAGTGTGTGGACTCAAAGGAAGAAACAGAGTCAAATAATGCAAATTCTACTCTAATTTCTTTCTTCACACTTTCATTCCATCTGTGGACCACCCATTAATTCAATTACATCTCTTTCCTTTACATAAATACTTCCTTTTATTTGTGGATTCCTGTGTTGTCATGTTCCTAGGTGAATGATGACGAAAATCAAAAAGGACTGCTTGCAAAAGCAAGCAGCATTCTTTATACAGACTTAGAAAAACAACTTATAATACCAGGAAGTGTTAGTAATGCAACAAGTGGAATTGGAATATTTGCCACCTAAAAGTTTGCTGCAACAAAATTGGCACTGCAGGATTCCAGTTTGCTTTAAAAATAAAATCAAAAGGCTTTAAAATGATTGGAACTAAGTGAGTTAGTGTAAAGCAGCAGAGACATGTCACTTGCAATGGCTTCTAAATCTTAGAAATATTTTAAAATAACAGCCTGAATAGGTAATTATTTATTCTTTAGAGCTCCTTATGCTTATTGGCCAACAATTATCTTGTGGACAAATAGATAAGAACCCCCACTTTTCTTTAAACCTGCTTCTTTCCACTCAACGGAAAAGAATTTATTTTTCTGGACAAGAACAAACACTCCCAATAGCCTGAAAGTGCTGTTGATCTCTTTGCTTGCTAGGGCCCCCTAAAAATGCATTTGATGCTACATTTATGAAGCAAGAAGGGGAAGGAGAATATAAAGAATTCAAACTCTGGACAGGTCATTGATTTTCTGCTCAATTCTCCTGTTTCTGGCTGTGTGAAATTGATCAAACCAATTTGTTCTCCTGGCCTGTGGTTTCCTCCACTGTCCTTTTTTCTGTATGTTTGGATTACAAAAAAACCTCTCCCAAGTGCTTTTATGTCAGTGACTGTGGAGCACTGAGCATCTCTGAGTGCAGCCCAGCACAAGGAGGATTTGCTGTTCTCAGCTGTTTCTGTTCCATAACCATTGATGATACAGGTATGGTGAGAGGGACGTAACAATGACACCAGACTGGCACCTAGCAGTTTTGTTCAGTAATTTGGAAACAAACTCTCCATTTATAAATGAAGTCCAATGCTTCTGAATTAAATGGACCAAGTCTTTCTGTTGTTTTAAATGTCTGATGTCAGGGTGACTCTTGTTTCTCAGACTGAATGGCAGTGTAGAAAGGACAGTGGAGGCAATATTAGATTTGTTTGTTTGTTTGTTTGTTGCATCCATCGTGGTGGGAGTGGACATAAACATAGTAGAGTTCAGAATGTTTTGAGAAAGCAATATATCATTTGTGTTAGGTGTTTGCAGTATCACACACTCTGCCACTCTCAGGCTCAATAGAGACTCTGCTCCTGCCCTGGTGGCAAACACTGGAGCTGCCCAGCTAATTGGCTCAGGGCAGGTTAATTAAGGAGGACATTCTGGGCTGATCAAGTGATGAAGATGGGCGCCCAATCCCACCCCCAGCTCCAGGCATCTCCTGGGTGCTGTGATCCTTTCCTTGGAGGTCCCACTCTGGGATTCTGCTCCCTGCCTCCCCCAGTGTCTTGTGTCAGTCTCAAGGATTTCAGTGATTTGTTTGTCACCCCCTTCCACACCCTGAGCCCGAGACATTCTGTGCTTTCTGCAAACCCAGGAGGGTGTGAACAGACAATGTTGGTATTGTTACAGGCATTACAGACATAGATGTGTTATGGGCATTTATTGAGCACGTTACTGGAAAGCTGCTATGGTGTAAGAGCAGCGTTTGGGCACAATTAACCAGCGTCTGCACTTTGTTTCCACACAAACGCTTGCCTTACACTGTTTCTATCATAAAGTATTTCACATCATAGGCCAGTTTCCCTCACTTACAGCACTATCTCTTGTTTGAAGTTTAGAAAATCGTACAAAGATTGAGAGAAAAACAACTACTTCTTGCAAGTGATTGGTTTTTAGTTACTTCATTGACTGTGACTCCAGTTAGTTCATACCACTTATTTTTTACCATGGTGATATAAACAGACTGCAAAACAAACCTACATTACCTTTTAAAATTTCATTTTAAAATTTCTGATTTTTTATTGTTTTTTTAAAAATCATGATGTACTTTAACTTACTTGCCTTTTATATAAAGTTTAAAAGAACAGAAAAATAATTTGGATTAACAAGTGAGAGCAATTGCCAACCTGTTGTAGGAATTCATCTCCATAAAAAACTGTATTTAAATTTAACTAGTTTCCTTTAAAATTATTTAATTAATTAAATTTAAATTTAGTCCAAGCATTTAAAATTAACTTACTTCTGTCACATGACAAAGGAATTTAAGTAACTGTGATTCTGTGTCAGTGGATAAAACAACCACAACATGTCAGGCCTAGTATGTTTTGTTGCTGCTGAAAAGTTTTCAAGTCAGGCGGGTCCCTTTTTAACCAGCTGCTCAAAAAAATTTCTGAAAGGCTCATTGGTACTCGATTGATTTGTTAGTGCCTGTGACAGATTTAATGGATATTTCTGACAAGACTTCTGCTCCTTACTGCTGCCTGCCTTGGAGAGCTTCCAGGTGTGCTAATGAAAAAAGTCATGAATGAAGGCAGGAACAACGAGCCTTGTATGTGGTGTGGAATCCAGAGTACAGAAATGAAATTCAATATAACACTGTAATTAATAGGCGTGCTAGAATTGAAAGGATGACAGCAATTTAACATCAGCTTTTAGATGCTTTTGGATTAGAATACCTTATTTAGGACAGCAAAGCTTCTACATCCCCACTGGCAGCTTCCCTGGAGCTGGGAGCTGTGTTTCTGCACGGCCTCTTCTCCCAGGGCTTCACCTCTGCAGCACTTCACTGAAACTGGGCAGAGCAAAGGGCAAAATTCTGCAGCTCTGGGGCTCAGAGGGATGTTTGCCCATTTCTGCTTCAGTGCTGTCCTTGTGTGTGGCAGCTGCCTGCTAGAACAGCAGCATGAAAGACAGTGGGAATCATGTGCAATGAAAGGGAAATCATGTGCAATGAAAAGCCCCATACGCTTTGTATAAAATTTTTGATTAAAAAGTGCTTCCTTGAATGGAATTTGCCCCAGCTGTTGCCATCTGTCAGTTTTTCAGTGCCCTTTACAAAACACAACAGTGTTGATTTCGGTCCATCTCTCTGGGGGTGCTGCTATAGGATGTGCCACATATGGCAGATTATCAGTGGCACAGCAGGAGCCAAGGGCTGCTGGGTGTGGGGCTGAGCTGATGGACTGAAAACAAAACAGTCCTTTGCTTTAATTTGCAAGACTGAAGTAGCAGGCCCTGCCTACTGTTTACTGCAAAGTGCTTTTCTATGCTGCATGTGAAAGCACAGCAGAAAAATCACAGCTTTCTCCTGAATCCCCACGTAGTTCATTTGCTTGGCGTGGTTTTACATACAGGGAAAAGTTAATTTGGTTAGAACTTTTCTTGCCAGTGACTGTGGCTTTGTTGAGCAGAATTATATGTAGAAATAACTCCCCTTTGCAGATTCATTTTTTTTAAATATTTTTTTATTTCAGTATCATGGTATCTTCATAGGTCACTCAGGGGATGAACACTTCCAGGTATGTCTGTCCTGATGCTGTGACTGCAGGTCTAGAAGTGGTGGCCTGACTTCCTGAGTGGTGAAAAAAAAAAAGCAGGACAGTTTTTTAGAACAGCGAGAGAATTTTTGGAGTAAAAAACTCCAAAAAGGGAAAAAACCCTCAGAAAATGTATTTAAATGTATTTAAATGTATTAAATAAACCCTGAAGTCAGAAAGCTATAGACCATCCTAAAACAGGTTGTTAATTCTTTTGCCATATCTTAAGCTGCCTCAGCACATGAATGTTTGCTGAGGTTTGAAGTAACACTGGAGGAGGGGCACTAGATAAAGGGTGAGGCATCTGGAGCCACAGGCTGGGTGCATTTGGGGTTTTCAGCAAGCACTTTCTGGAAGGACAGAACACTGCCATGGTGCAGCTAAGGTAGTGCTTAAATTTGCATTGTCATTAAACTTAATCTGAATTTTCTGTAACATTTTGCCCATAGTGCAATTTCTGTGTGAATTGGTCTGTGACCCAGAATAAAGGACTGAAGTACAGTTACTTTGCTTAAATAACATAAATTGTTTAAAATAACATACAACTTCCTAGGAGTTTTTGAAAATGCTGTACTGAAGATGAAATTAGCTCCTACAATCAGCCTTGAAACTGACTCTTAATTGTAGAAGATACTGACTTATGTTCAGATTGCAAGTTTAAATCATACATAAATAATATCAAATATTTATTAGTTCATTCTGGGATACTTTTATTAGAAAATGGGAGATTTTGAACTCTGTTCCTATGATAAAGATGTAAAAATCCAAACATCAGAAGAGAAGTGAATGTAGATTTAAAAAAATGAAAGTTTGCCTTTGAATGAAAAAAGAGAAAGCTGAGTCATTGTTTCCTAAAACTAATGGGAGGTAATTTAAGGTGTTGAAATAGGCTGTCTTGATGTTGGCTTATAATTAACTTTTGAGACTGACGAGTCAGTAGATAAACTCTAGGAAACAGAAGCCTGAATACCCAGAAGGAGAGACAGACATACTGAGCATTTCAGGTAGTTCTGTGATTGCTACAGTCATAATATTTATCCTGAGTTTGTCTTCATCTCAAGAAATGTTCAGACTCAATAGTATTTTGCATATGAAGAAGGAACTGCTGTCTTTCCCTGTGATTTATTGAAAACTGTTGGGTTTGTGATATTGTACTGTGGTTTTCTGCTTTCTGGGTGCACTAAAGCTGCTCGCATTGTGCTGGCTCTTTAGTTGTCACTTGAGTAAAATCAGGCTTTTTAGGAGGTTTGCACTGGTCAGAATTGATCAATTTTTTATCAGGCAACCAAAAAAAGTAACTTAGCACACTTCAGGAGGGTGCACAGATCACAGAACTAGGGCATAGGAATTAATATTTCAGTGTTCTGCACTTAAGCCACTACGTGCTGCTTTGCTGATGACAATGGAGACAACTGAGGAAAGGAGGGAGAGGAGTGTTCCCTTTCTTCCATTAGTTGCCAGCAAATACCTGAATTGAGTGAGGCTGTGATCTGATAGCTGGTGTTTCCACCTCACCTGGCAGCCAGCTTTCCCATACACTCCATTTATTTTTTTCTTATTTAAGAATTATACATTCATATAATTTCTTCTTTGAGCCAGAGTGTGTATCTAGAAAGAATTAGAGCCCAGAGGACTTCAGAATCAAAATTTAATTCTTTCATCTGACACAGATTTTGGGCAGTCACTTAAGAAGTGCCCAAGTTGATTACCATTCATCATTTGGTGTCCATCAACATCAGTGAACATCAGTGGAGGAATCTGTGGAAATAAATGGCTGTTATTAATAGAATTGCTGCTGCTCATGTTTCCTGTACAGCCCTGATGATGGTAATATATGCAATCCTTCCTCTTTCATGTTCCAACATTCATTTGGACTTTTTCTGTCTGGCATTTCCTTTTGCTTTGGAAGGGTGGCTTCTCCCGTTTTCCAAAAGTGTGCTTGTTTCAGTTTCAGGGCCCTGTCCAAACTGGTCACAGTACATGATGTGTGTCTGTGTATATTCATCTCCTTGAAGGAAAAGTTCTTAGCAACTTAAAACCCTCAGAGTGTTTCATTTTATTTCCTGTGGACATTCAAAGGCTGTAGGTCAGTACTGAGAGGGAGCTGTTTGCCTCTCATGGCCTACTGCAATTCTTCAATTTTCTCACTTCATAGGCATTTAATTTTAGATTTCTGCTATTTTCTTTATCACAGTCTATACTTAAAATATAACTTAAAGACACAAATCTCATGTTCTGTTGTCTATGAAATTATTCCAGATAATCAGTGCATTAAGTCAAGAAAATGCAGCCTGCAGTGCTCCATGTGCTGGGCCTGAGCCCTTCCTGCAGGGGACAGAGAATTCTCAGCTATTCATTATTTGTGCACTTCAATCGAGATGTCCAAGAGGTTATACACAAAGGCTGTGTCTGTTTCTAAGTGGGCTTAATCATAGGCAATGGAAATACCATTTTAATTTAATCTGTAGGCTTTTAAAGTTAAATGGAGGATGCCTTTTCTGCTGCGCCACAAATAAATGCATGTATTTATGGCCTGGTTCCTGTCTTTTCTGTTTCTCTTGTGCAGTTGTCACAGGATTTCTGATCTAATAATGATCTCATCACTGACATTAGAACCTTTGACTTGCACTGACACACCTCTGAAGACGATTATTCGTGTCAGGGCTGCACCTCTTGGCAGTTTCTGCTTTCTGCTGCTTCCTTCTTCTGAATGTTTTTCAGAAAGCTTTTCATGAAGACACTCTATTTATTCTTGGCATTGGAATAGTCCAGAGGCCATTTGTACTCAATAGATTAGCTCTGGTTTATTAAGAGAATGGATACAATCAGTTTGAAATGATAAGTCAGATTTTCATCCACAATGAGTTATTACTTCTCTGCTAAAAGACTGAAGAAAATACGAGTCTGGCCCAATAAGACACACATGGGTCTGACCCAACAATTTTTTTCCTTGTTTACTCTCCCTTTTAATCAGGAAAGTAGCTTTGTTTTTAAAAGCCCTTTTGAAGGCATTTCTGATAGTCAGAAAATTATTTAATGGTTTCATATTTACTATAGGATTGACAAGAATAATAGGCTACATTCTGTTATGCCAGTGAATACTTTTTTTTTCAGAGACAAGGGTAGGAAATGTGTATTTTTAAATTTATTCTTGTTAATAAGTCTGATTGCTTGAAAGAGTGGACAGCTGCAATAGCTCAGTTCTGGGGCTGATTTCAATAATGTGTCTCTTGGTTTCCAAGGGGAAGCAATTGCTTCCTTGATAAATAAAACAGGTTCCATGTTTTCAACACTAATGAGGAAAACCCGATAATGATAAAATATGTCAGTGTTCATTTTTGGTCTGTGTGAAGTGTGTGACACAAACCAGTGCTGTTTGGGGAAAACTGACCATCCACCTGCTACTGAGAAACAGAAACAGCCAAGAATTCCCAACCACCTTCCCTCCCTCTCTGGTTTATTTGGAATAGTACTGCATCTTTTATTTCATGATTATGGCCATGTTATTGCAGCAAATAAATGACTGTTAGACCTGCAAATATCAAAAGTGTAATGGATTTAAAATTATACATACAGAATTAAATATTAAAGAGCTGTTTGAACCCACTGCTCTGTTAATGATGACTCAAGTCCTGGATCTACTTTTCGTTTCTTTCAGTGAAATGCTGACAGCAGTTCCTTGGCTTTTTTCCCAGTCTCCCCTGTAAAAATGCTATATTTCGAACGCATAACCTTTATCCTGTACTCAGCAAATAGGGACTAACCTTCCTGATGGACCTTATCTTCCTAATTTCTAGCCCTTGAATAATTGAAAAAATTGACAAATTGACTATCAAACAAAATCCAGTTACCTATAAAGCAAAATGAATCAACTGCTGCAGGAAAAGCAGCCAATCTTTATCACTGCCAGGAGAGCAGGATCTTCAGTGTGGCTGAAAATGAGCAAAAAAACAGCAAAAGAGAAACAACCTCCCCCCCCTCCCCCCCTCTGTGTTTTCTTCTCATTACTAATTACCAATTCTAAGTGTGCAACCATCTGCCACAGCCAGCAGTAATATCCTAGGAAGTCTGAGCTGGGATTTGCATCAGGATGAGTGGCAGGACATGGAAATCTTGGGCACTGTAAATGAAATAGTTCTCGTGGTTTGGAAGTTCATTGTTCACTACAAACCAGTATTTATATGCTTAGCTCAGCCCTCTGGGGCACAGGGACAGAGTTACCAGCTCTTCCCAAAAACTCAACTTCTACAAAAAGTTCATTTGCACATCTCTTGTCCTTAAAGACACATGGGCCTGAAATTTGCAGAAGGGGTAGATGCTCTTCCCTGCTGCTAAAGATTTACCCCACCTGCTGAGGAATTGCTTTGGATATAAGCTTGAGACTACAGTACCAAAGTACCTAAGTGAATGAGGAGAAATTCCAAGTTATGAAAATTGAGAAGGAACAAGAGAAGAAGGTCCTGTAGAACAGGTGTTTTCACTGAGTTTTGAAGGGGATGAGGTAGTGAAACTGCTGTTTTGTTTTTTTTCCTTTTACAAATATCTTCTTGTAGACCTATTGACCTGTGAGGGATTACTTGAGAGTCAAATAGTCCTTTACAGGTACCCTAGGATGGTTCTCTGGAATCAGTAGCTGTAAATTTAAGAAGAGCATCTCTATTAAATCCCTAAAGAAACTCTATGTTTTCACAGAGTGAATGCCATGCCAGTTCTGGTTCTTTCTGTTGGATTCTCCTTGGTGCTGACACCAGCTGTAATGATGTTTGATTGCTTTGTTGGTGGTGGTGGTGATTTTGGAGGTGCTGTCCCTCTCAGCTCTCAGGCTGAGAACCCCTGTAGTCCTTGGGTAGGGAGGTGTACTGGTTTGAAAGCAAAACCAGTGAGACTCCAAGTCAGTAATACAATTTTAATAGGAAAAAAAATAAGAAAAAATGAAATACATGCAATAATAGAAAATAAGACCACTGACAGAGTCAGAATACAACCTGACACCCTGTCAATCAGGGTGTTGGTGCAGTCTCATTAAATGGTGGCTGCATCCTCCTGGGTGACAGATGTGGTTCTGTTGGAGCAGTGCTCCTGTAGAAGGTGCAGTTTTCCTCCAAAGGTCCAGCGATGATGTGGAAAAGCCTGTTTTCTCCTCTGCAATCCAGGGGAAAAGGCCACTTTGGTGTCCTAAATCTCAGTTTTTATTTAGGTAGGAAAGGCATGGCTCCTCCCTGTGGCTGGATGGGATCCCAGTGGGATGATGTAATCTTATCAGTCTGGCAGTGGGGCTTAATGGCCCATTAACAGAAGATATCTCCCACAGAGATAAGGATCAGCCCTTCTCTCGTTTCAACAGATGGTGATAGAATACATTTTGAATTGTAAGCCAGGACAGGAAAACAAGCAGGATTTTACTGCAGAGCAGTGGTTTGTGCCCATGGGCACTCGGGGAGGCAGCAATAAGTCAGTGCAGGGAGAGGAATTGTCCCAAGGGAGGACTCCAAGCATCATCAGAGCAAAGGGCAGCAGCCTCTGCTGATGGGCAGCTGCTGCTTTCAGCCTTTCCTCTGTTTAAACTCTTAAAGGGCTTCACTGTTCCCTTTTAGGATGAAAAGTTCCCTGAGTTCCTCATACCATAATTTTAAATTTCCTTCAACAGTCCTGTGAACTTGGATGTGAATCTGTAATGTCCAGGGTGCTTTCTGTTCCTCTGAAGCTTCAAATAACCTATTTCTATTAGCTATTATATCATTTCTGCCTGAACATAAATCCACTTATTTGATTTGTAATGTTCTTTTTCTCCCTTAGTTTTCATAAGTATAAAATATTTCCCCAAGCATTATGAAAAGATTAAAATTCAATTTGAGTGCTGAATTATGCATGGTTTTCAATTTGGCAATACTCGAAAAAATTTTTGTTTCCCAGCTTTTTAGTGTTAGGAGAAAATGTCTACTATCAAATGTATCTTTAATAGATATTTCCTGGTATTAGATGACACAGTTGACATTTAATCCATTCTACAAAGATGTCTAAATATTTAATTTTACAATTCATAGCGGCCAGTCTTTGATAAATGGAATGTTTCCATTTATGGCTAAGATTTGAGGGGACCAAGCATATAAACAAAATTACTTCCAGAGGGCAGGAAAATCAGTTCAGTTAATTATTTTACTTAAATGTGAATGGCAATATCTATCAAGCTGCCAACATAGGAGAATAACCATCAGCAAAATAAGCCCTGAAAAGCATTAATCAAATTTCAGTATGATTAGCATTCTTAATTTGAATAAGGAGTAGAATCCTGAAGATATGCAATGCTGCTGGAAAAAAGTGAATAATGGATAATAATAAAAGCCTTAAAACAGAGGAGAAGCTTTAAATACCCAGTTTTGCTGTACCATTTTTTACCTTTTAGTGTCTGAGTTGAAATTACAGACATTTTATATCTCAGCTTCATTGTAGGTGGGTCTTTCGTTTTTTAGTATTTGTGTAGATATATAAATGAATGTTCAGAACACATTGGACTCACTTTTTGCTGGAATTAAAAAATACCAGAGTTTAAGATGCTGATTTCTTTGCTTTTATACTTAGATTTTTGTAGTTTTTTACTTGTAGATCTTTCAGGGGCTGGCAAGGTGAGATTCCTTATTTCTTGAACGGTACTGAGGAGAATTCTTTAAACTTACTGCTTTTCTTTCTCTTTTGTTTTGAAGTGACATTTGTACACAGCCAATAAACTTTGTACCTTTATATAATCTTATTTAATCTTATTTTGACCTTCTCAGGCATGCAGAGAATCAAATGAATTTCACTTACTTGAACTTGGTTCTCTAGATACTCTTGGCATTAGTTCTTTATACACCTATTTGTTTGAAATGCTTCCAGGAATTATTACTGTTTAAATGTATGTATTCATTCTTGCTAGAAATTTGACAGAGCAAATTTTATTGACTTCATTGGTTCATAATTTTAGCTTTATGTATGGAATGTGTGAAGTGATGCAGATGGATTTACAACTAAATACATTCATCCTCATGAAGTGTATAGCTGAGGTCCTTAACTCTAGGATATTTCTGAACATTCATATAAATGCTTTCATTAAGTAATCAATAGCATTGAGTATTTGTACATAAACCATATGGATGAGAGATGTCAAAAAGTAATAGGGATTGTAAATCCATTTTGTCAGTTTTCAGAGTATTAAGTGCCTCAATACAAAGTAAAGGTTTATGATTGTGCATCCGTTTAAGAACTGATAGCTGTAATGTTAATACACTCTAGACATGTAGTAATGCAGAAATAATTTTTGGTTATTGAGTTTAGTAAGAAACCTGCAGGTTTTGACCTACTATTGGTGAATTTATATCATACCTAATAAAAATACTTTTAATCAATTAATCAGCTTATACAAAACACTTATACAATACTTATACAAAAATAATTTTTCCCTTTTGTATTAAATAAAGGCTTCCTTTTGTAATTGTTTTGTTGTCTAAAGGTCTAAAACATTTAATTAAAATGTTTAGTGTTGCAGTTCAATCAAAAATATGCTGGTTGCAAAGGGTTTCATAGTTGGCCACAAATGAGCAGGTTATAAAATAATCAGTTACAGTAATCTGTGAAAATGGTACTTTGTTGTTATTGAAAAAGAAAATCCAATTCCAAATTTTATACAGTTCTTTCAGAGTTAATGTGTTTCCAACAACTACATAACTTAGGAATTATTCAGCTGCTCAAATTATGAGCAAACACCAGTGCATAAAAATCCTCCTTTAAACTTGTCTATGAAATTAATTTGTGGGAGTGGAAAAGTAATGAAGTCAAAAGCAGGTGAGAGGATTGTTATCAGGACTGTTGTGTTATTATTATCACAAGGTTTTATTGAGGAATACATCTTCCCACAAACACTTCTGGCAGTGCAGTGAATTGTTCACAGGATAAAATGCTCGCCAGAAGTGGCAAAGGTTCCCCTTTGTTGTGCATCTCTTTGGTGGCACTTGGCTGAAATTCCAAATAAAACAGATTCCAGCATGCTCGGATTTGGAATCAGGGAAATCTTTTTGTAAAGACAGGCAAATACAACCAATCAAGCTTTCCTGATTCCCTCAATCTCATTCAATTACCAGGAATTTAATTGAGAGCAGTGTACAGAGCAGGACCTGGAGGTACAAGCATCCTGTGGAAATTGCCATTGGACTTGAATCTCAGTGAAAACTTTGCTCCTTCTTGCCATACAACTGTTGTATAACTTTCATGTGCCTGAAAATTAACTCTGATTTCAAGATGATAAATTATCAAGTATCTGTGCTACTCCTCATATAGGCCACTGGTTCCACTGGCTGAACCTTCCTTGGCCCCATCCTTGTCTGTTACTAGATGATCCTAGGCCAAGAAAAAGTCCCTTGGTAGCTGTTCAAAGGGTCTTTAAATTAATTAAATGTGGCTTGGCTCGTAGGATCAAATCTTCTCACTTTTGAGTCTCTTCAAATAATTTTCACAGAGAAGATATAACATGAAAAGACTGTTTTTAATAATTGGATTTTACAGCTATGGCACCTTTCCTTGTGTGTGCATACACGGGGATTCCTGACTTCTTGCTCTGCCCATTATTCATTAGCAGCTCTTTTCTGTACACACACAGCCATGCTACACTGTAGGAAGCAGGGGCAGAGATCCCAAGGAAGTACCTTAGAAGGAATTTGGGTTATTTGATCTCTTGAAGAGGGGACTGCTGGAACAAAGGAGTTTTCAGGTGCATTAAAGGGTTGATAGGAGGAAGGTAGGAATATGCTTCTCTGCTTAGCAGGACTAGAAGAAAGAGCAGTACTTTGAAATTGCAGCAAGAGAACTTCTGATCCATTGCTATTTATTTTTATTTTATGAGATCCTGTGATGTGCTTACGATCATTAACTATTACATATGGGGAGTTAGGAACTTTCAGCGTTTCTATCATTAGAAATTTTTAAGTAGATGTTGAAAAAGTTTTGGGTTAGAAATCTATTTGCTTACAGATACAGTTGGAGTAAATAGTTCCTTATTACCCCTTTCAGTCAGCTTCTCGTTATTTTATGAAGGATTTGAAATCCACCTTTTTAAAGGGTTAAAAATCATATGGCAGGGAGCCTCCAGTGTGGTGTCAAGCAATGCAGTTTCCATTACAAGAATAGAAATAGCAGTTTGAAGTCTCACTTTTTTTAAGTTTTTTTTTAAATGGAAAATGTTGTCAGTACATCAAAAAATGGCAAAAAAATCCCCCAAAAACCTGCATCCTTCTCTCAGTTTTGTTTCCAGTTTCCCAAGGACACACAGCCAAAAATATACAGCCTTAAGAAAGACTGTTTGGGTATTTGAACATCTAATTGATGGTCCTTAAGACGGATACTATTCTTCTGTTTTAGAAGTTTATAAAATATCATGTATGTCTCCATCTACACTGTTTTTCTCTGGTGGCTAATCTAATTTTAATGTAACTGTCTTCTGTTTTGTTTGTTGTGTTGGTCCCATTTTGTCATTCTGTAAGAGGAGCTGTTAATCTGTCTTCTTGAAGAGCCCATGTTTTGAAGACACACTGCCTGGAATACTTTAACCAAATAGAAATGTATGTAGGAAAGAAAAGCCACATCAGGTCTTTTCTTTGCAACTTTAAAGTTAAAATCTCTTAACCTACACAAGCATATTCAGTAACACAGTACATACCTTGAATATGAAGTTTTGCCTAGGTTTTCCAAAAATAAATATTATTCTTACAAGTATTTTACTGTTAATTCTGTGATACTAAAACAATGGCTGGTGAGTGCTCTGTGTGCAAGAGTTGCCCCCAGATTCTTGACTGTGTCTGAGACACAACTTTCTCTGGTAGCTTTGGGTCTTTCTCAGGTATAGTTAGTTAAATCTGTTGAGGTCTTTAAAGATGAGAAAGGTCTGGAGTTTATCAGTATTCAGAGAGAGGCTTCTGGCAGTAGAAATCTTTGGCATGGTGTGCTCTTGGTGCCCTGTGTAACTGAGCACATCAACTTCACTGGGCTTATTTTTCAAGTGTCAGAATCTTTAAATGTCTTTTTTAGGCCTTCCAGAGTGAGAACAGCTTGGTATCCATTTGAAAGGTGCTGTATTTCCTGCTGGTCCACTGGGCCTCCACATGTTGTTTAGGATGAGTTTTTTCTGAGGGTAGAATGATGGTCTCTGCAAGGGGAGGCACTGGGTTATAGCACTGGATGTGGGCACGTCAGCTTGACAAGTCAATTGATGATTGGCATTTTTTCTGCAAAGCTTTATTTTTCCTTTCCTTTTTGTGTGATGAATAATGATGCTCCATGCAAAGGAAGAATTTCTGCCAATAGCAAAGAACTCAGCCTGACATCAGGGCATCTATATGTCTGCCTGAATTCTGATTTACTCTTATATTTCCTCTTTTAATTTGAGCAGAGATTGCAGTAGAGATATCTCTTGCCCTGGTGACCAAAGTGTCCATCATTTGATGACAAAATGGATTGCATTTGCAGCTCCTGCTCTGAACAGCAGAATTTTTCAGGAAATGAGCGAGTGGGGAGGGAGATGCAGCAATGTCCAGCCACATGTACATGGAATATTTGATCTCTCTCTACAGTATCAGTTTGCATTTCAATCAGCTCTTTTGAAAACTGGTAGTTGTTGAGGGCTGAGGGGTTGCCTTTCAAGACACAAATCAATTTTCTGTGTGTTGTTGAAAATCTCTACACTGCAAAGAGGAGGATGATTCCTTCTGAGTATGTGCTGAGACTTGCTGAGGAACAGAGCAAAGTTCAAACAGATCCTGCCAGAATCACAAGTGGTTACCCTGTAGGATTTAAGATGGGGAGTAATAAGACAAAAGACTCTAAGCTCTATAAAAGGGATGTTGGCCTTAGGATGGCAATTAGTACCTGGCAATTCTGGAATTTCTTACATTTATCTGGACTTAAGAGAATGGGATTTGCATTACTGCATTAGAAGAAGTTTCTGAATTATATGGTGTGTTTACTTCAGGCATGTTTCCCTAAGAGCCAGACCCTGTGCCAGTGGTGGTGGCTGACAGGAGAGAAGAAATGCACAGGTAGTGATGAGTAAGGGCTGGCTGGATTGCACTGAGCTGCTGCTGGAAGGCACACACTGAGCAATTAAAGAGCTAATGCAGGATGGTAAAAAACTGAGTCATTTTAAAAACAGAGCTCAGTGTCAGGCATGCAGATGGAGCAGAGCAGTGAATTCCTGGTGCCATGAAAAGCCCTGTAAGCCACTCCCTGGGGCAAAAACTTTCAGGTTCAGGTCCAGGTTCAGAACCCATCCAGGCGATTTCCTGACCTTGTGGCACAGTCTCAGGCTTTGTTAATGTAATAGGTGTGCTTTATTCAGACATGTAATTACCTCTTAACTGTAGCTAAAGTAATTTCCTATGAATAGACTTAAATAATACCTTTCATAATGTTCTATTTTCTATTCTTTTATGTTGTTTTGTACTTTAGATATATTTTTTGGCTAATCTTTATGGTTTTTCTTAAGTCTTCCTGAAATTAATTGATACTAGTTGGGGAGTTGATTAGATTTTCATTATGATTATGCAAGTGTCTAATCTTTCTGACAGCTGCTAGCCAACCCAGTTGCTTGTAAATTATAATGTGTTAGAAATCCCTGGCTCAGAAACCTTTACATATTTTATACAAGGGGAAAAAAAGAGCAGCATTTCTTCTGTATATAGTAAATAGCGAGGCTACTTTCCCCTGAGGGCTCCCACTTACATGCTAGTGATTGGCTGAATGTTCATATCTGATTTAGTAAATTGGTGGATGATAGCAATCAGGATGCTGCCTGCTTGAGTAATGAGGTTCTGATGACTGCCAGCTCCCTGATGAGAAGTGCATCAGAACCATTAAGTGCTGTAGGATTTATAACATGGGAAGAGTGTAGCAAGAAATTTAGGAATTGTTTTTCGTAATTTTTTTGTTCCAATAAATGAAGTTTATTTGCTCTGTCTGTAGTTGTGCAGTTTGTGAGTTTGAGGATTGCCTTTTTGTGTTGTTCTTGTCATTGATAAGGACATAAGCCACAGGATTTCTGTGTGGATGCAAGGGGATCATGGCAGGGGTGTTTGGGCTTGGCCAGCCCCACAGCAGATCCACAGGCAGCCCACACATCACAGCAGCTTCAGCGGTTCCACACATTCTCTGAGATTTTTGTTCCTCCTTGTGACTTTTCTGCAGAGAGTGGGTACTTTCATATAAACGTTTCCATATAGATATACTTTACAGTATTGCCAGAATTAAATATTTGATGCTGCGCAGCCAGCCCTAGTGCTTGATTTAACTGTTCCTTCTTCATCAAAGCTGTGAATACCCAGTTTTAAAATACTTTTTTAAAGAATAAATGGCAGAGATTGTGATTGTTACATATTTTGTTTATCTATAATTTATTTTATCTTTAGAATGCCATATTGGAACAACTGTTGAGACTTACTCTTTGTAATCTATTTTTTAGGTTTGCCACTGAATTTTTTAATACATTCTTCATATCTGCTAAGCCAAGTATTTTAATATCACATCTCTTGAATGTCAGGATCCTCCTTAATTTGCTAGACACTCTGTAAGAACAGAAACAAGCTAAATGAGAGAGTCCACTGGTAGAAAAAATGTTGGCATGATAATTCTGTTTAAATATTAACTTTGTCATTAAAATTATTTCATGCTTCTTAATTCACTGGAATAGGGAACTTAATGTGGTCTTATGAGGAATAGCTATTGTTTACAAGGACTGCCAGCTGCTTTTATGAATTTTTGAAGCCTTGCTGATGTGGCAGCAGATGAGTTCAGTGGGGTTTAATTAATTTGGAAAAAGTATTAAATTCCTTTTTGCTAGATCATTAAATTAATATGAGTATTTAATTAATTTTAAATTCAAAAATTAATAAAAATACAAGTGAGAAGATTGATGTGTTCTGCCATATTTTTAGACTTCATGACTTTACATTAGGCTAGGTAGTGGACACTGAATGATAGAATAACAATATTTGAACTTAAAGCAGGAAAAAGGATGAACTAGTCTGCTTTAAAAAAATTAGGCATATCAGCCTTTCTTTATTGAGTGGAGACATTTTAGAGTCCCAGAAATAAGTTGCATCACTGGAGCACTCACAGCTTTTGGGGCTCCTTCACTGGCATCTTGTTATTTAGGTGAGAGATTTCTGTGTGATCGCAGCAAAAGATTGTCCAGTGCTGCAGGAGGAGGAAGAGAAACCCTTGTGGGTTCTTTTCCCAGGGCTCTGATGAACATCACTGTGGGTGCAGCTCTGAATCTGCTGTAGGCTGGTGCTGGAGACATGAGCTGCAGTTATGAACCTGGTGCTTTCCAGCCTGTCAGATGTTCCTGTGCACAGTCAGACCTCTTGGGCAGAGCTGTTAGTTTGTGCTTCAGAGAAATGAAGAACCAGAACACAGCAGTGACTCTGCCTGGATGCCCTGTTCCTCTCCTTCTTGTGGAGACAAATTCATCTTTAAATAAAGCCAGTGAAGAACTCTCCAGCTGCTCACATATTCAGTGTTCATTTAGCTGGGTTACTGAATGGACAATACTTCATTAGGAACTATCAGAAAAATCAAGGGATGAAGGCCAAACACATGCAATATGATATTCAGGGATGAAAGTTTTCTGTATCCCGCCTAGAATCCATGGCAGCAGACTTGGAGCTCTTGGTCCAGCGCTGTTTGAAGCATTACAGGAGTTTTTCCTCACAGGAACATCTTTCAGAAAGGCTTCTGCTGGCAGTGCCCTGTATCCTTTGAGAGACTCACTCTTAAGTCTAACTTGTACACTTTTACTGTCCTATTTTGCACTGAATACAGAGGATAGAGTAAAAAAAACCTGTAACAATAAAGAAAACTTGACCTATTAACTGCAACTCTAAAGTAGGTCAGGTTATTTTCTGTCTGAATTCTGGTTTTTAGTGTGTAACCTTTAAGGACACTGTTCTATTTCCAGTTAGTTTTATCACCATACTAATATTGTCAATTATCGCCTGTCATAATTTTTCTAACGTAACATTTGGAGCTCACTAAAAAACAGACAGTGTTTCATAAATTTTCTTACAGGCTTTGACATGGCCTATTAGCCTATAATCTTCATGATAAATCATCTGGCTGATATTGTCATTGTAGTCCTTCCCCTTTTCTTATGATTTCTAATACTAAAACTGCCAGAAGAGAATACAGAAAGGCAAAGAAATTGTGCTTCTGGAACGAAAGATTGTAAATTATAGATGTGGCTGAAAGATAAAACAGAAAATAAATTTAATTAGGAGTAAAAATCAAGCAGAAAATAGAAAGATGCAATAAAATGGTGAAGTGAAAATTACAGAGCGAAGAGATAAAACATTGATACCATTCTAATTGGAGTTGTGTAAACCACCATCTTCCTTTTTTTTCCTGTTGATAGGGAATTAAGGATTTTTTCCTTTTGTTTCTATTGATATAGATCTCATTGAGTATTACACTACTGTGCTCTTGTTCAGGCTGACATTTACAAGAGGACATCAGTTGAAAGGAAAGAAGAATAACAGAAAATGTAGGAACTTCAGCAGTGAAGCCATTTAAGAGGTATTAATACCCTGACAAGATTTCAGGCTGCTGGAAGGCCTTCAGGTAGACCATGAATTAGGACCTGAATCTAAATTCCCTTTTGTTTTTATGCAGTGGAAGGTTTCAGTGTCCTAGTGGAGGAGCTGGAGTTTTTGTGAAGCAGCTTTTAACTGGCACTAGTACTTGCTTAATCTTTCACATAGAACAGATTTTTAGGATAAGTCATTCAGTATTTTCTAACATGTCCCATATCCCAGTGTACATGTTTGAAATACACTGTAGGAAACTGGCTGAAGTCCCACCCTCCCCCAAATAATAATAATAGCAATAACAATAATAAATTCTTTTGGTAGAATAACAAGGAGATGGAATGAGTAAAGGTTTTAAAAGTCTGATAAGACCAACTGTTCCCCTTTCCCTTTTTCACATGTAAAAAGCCTTCTAACATAATATCATGAAGATACTTGGATTACAGAACCATGTCCCCATGGCTCTGCACCCCTCACTGACTGATTAGATGTGCTGATTAGATATATTTTCTCAAGTTTTGGCTATGCTACTTCTCTTCTAAGAAAAACGCCAGAATCCCCATCATTTCTAGGCTGCATCACTGTTTCCCAGGGAACACCACAGGAAATCCCATCAGGGACTAAACCCTCCCTGGAGCCTGTGACAAACAGCCAAACCACCTGAAACACCAACTCTTTCAAAATAGAGCATAACTGATGCACAGGTACAAACCAAGCACAACCAGTGGATGATAAAACAGAAATCCCCATATCCAGGCCTCTCAGACAACATCTCCTGCTTCCTGTAGCATTTCCTTGGAGCTCCTGAAGAGATTCATTCCAAGCATCTTTACCCCTCATTCTGTGCTTACTCTGCCGAGGGATCTCTACAGATTTATATTTGCTTTTATAAAGGTACAGCCCTGGGAAGAGTCCAGCTTTCTGTCTAAATAGGCAGTCCAAATAACCAAATTATGGTTGTCTGCCCTTATTTAAGGTACCACTTTGTTAGTCTTTTGATTATTATTTGTATCTTCAAGCAGACCCTTTTGAATTAATTGTGCACTGACAGGCAGAACTGAAATGCACATTAGTGTCATTAAAAATGCAGATATCTCCTTTCACTTCCTGAAACTTTTTACTAGAAATGATAATATGAAATATGTATTACAATTTATCACCGAATGACACAGAAGGAAAGACACTCGCACTCAGTGACTCCAAAGAATCAAGCAGGAAAAGCAGCATTTTATTTACATTACATGTCTATTTATAGAATTCCACCAATGACCATGGATTGGACAGTGAGGATAATACCTCCTGACCCCATAGGTCCCATCAACAGTCCATCAAGTCTCTCTTCCTCCAAAGAGGAATGCAAAATATTCATTATTTACAAGAACAGAGCATGAGAAAGTGTAAAAAGAATCTGTCAACAATCAGAAGGCTGAAACACAAGGGCAACACATTTAATGTCTGATAAAAAGGTCAATTAACCTACTAAATATAAATATAAATATAAATATAAATATAAATAAATATAAATATGGGCTTTTAGTGTTTGTGTCATCTTAGGTTATGTTTCTTGTCATGATTTGTAAACGGACCACAGAAAAATCAAATACTATAAACATTGTTAGTATGACCATCTTAGGCCAGAAATCACAAAATCTTACGGGTTTAAATGAAACGGCACAATTTTAATTTGAAGGTGTAGTAACATAACCAGAGGCAGTTAAGTGCATTAAAACTCCTACTGTCTTCCTGAAAGAATTTTACCCTGAGGGACATTAAGTAGCTTTCAAATATTCAGTCCAGGTTTCTGGGTTTCAGCCTTTGAGCTTACAGTGATGTTTCTACCAAAACCATGCTTGACAGGCATAAAACTGAAAAGTTCCTCTAATAGGTCATAAGAACGAATCCAAGTTTAACAAATGCTACAAAATACGGGCTGGACCTTCTGAAGTGGCTTTGTAGCATCTCTGCCATCTCTTTTGGAAACAGATTTGAAGAACAGGAGGTTTTTCCCCACATCCCTTTTTCAGTTTAAAGGTATGAGTTTGGTTGCTTCAACCAAATTAATGATGATGTTTATTTTAAATGGTAAGTGCATGAAAAGGCAGGAGTCTTTAGGAACAGAGCAATCTCACATCACAGGGTGCCCCTCAATACCTGTGCTTTCTTTCCTCTACAAAACATAGCAGAAGGGAGAAAGCCCTTAAGCAAAGGGCTGTGGAAAGTAATATTTTAAAGAGACTGTTAGCAGTCTTGTCAGCTATTCTGTGATTTCACGTCTGAATTAAGGCAGGTGCAAAAGAGAGAAATTTTTCCATCCTGTGAAAAGGCACCTGCCCTTTCTGTGCTACACAGAAAAAGCTGCATGGTCTTTGCATAAGGAATTGTGAGGAAGAACTGCCTGTATAGATGAGGTATTCTGGTGTTTTCAGATGCCAAAAGGCATGGGGTTTTTCCTCAACAAAACGTTTCTGAGCGTAGGATAAATCATTGCTATGAAATTGAGTTAGCAGTAAGCAAAAGCAAATTAAGCCTCACCAGAAACCGAGACCTGTTCCTTCATATGTGCCAGAACTGTCTGCTTTAGAGGCAATTCATTGGAAATTGCTGTCTTTCTACACTGCTGTATTTGTCATCTGAAGGACACCACGTATATTTTAGAGGTAATTTTTAAAATTTGGTATTCAAGCTAAATTCATTTAGGCAGTGTACACAGTGAATGTAAAGGCAAGCATTTACCATTACTAAAGGCAGAGCTGCAGGAAGAGGTACACATTGTAGCTGTACAAAATTGCTCTCAGTTTAAAAGCCCAGATTTGTAAAGCAAGAGTATTTTTTAGGACTGTGGTACCAAAATTTAGGAGAACTGTCTTTCCTGATTTTCCCGTGGCTGCACCGAGACTGACACAATGAGGAAGGGTTTGCAAGTGTGAACAAATCCGTAGGTATTGCTTTAACCACCAAAGAGCCTTTCCTACAAATGCCCCCTTATTGCCTGCAGATAACCCTGTGTAGATACTGGAGTCCCTGCACCTGCTCACTGAGGTGATTAGAACTGTATGGGAGCTGGAGAGAGCCAGGAGGAATTCCTTGTGGAGCACTGCAGAACCTGTCCTGTGCCCAGACACAGCAACAAATCTGCAGCAAGAATAAATGAAAAAAGAAAAACATCTATGCCTTTAGGATCATTTGTACAGCAATAGCACTGCCCTGCCCAGTCTCTGAGCTCCCTTAATAGTACCCCCTGCTCACCTGACTCAGTGGCATTTAACAAAGTGTTGCTGTGATGGCGTGAAATGATTCCAGCTGTGATCACCTTGTGGGGTTTTCTCATGCAACAAATTTCACTGAGGTATAAAAATTTAAAAATACTAAACCCATGAAGTTTATTTAGAATATTCAGGCTTCTTTTCAATTTATGTTTGCTCACTGCAGTTCTAAAAATGAAATAAATATCCCAGTGTATGTCCTATCTGGAAGCTGTAAAGTATACTTGGCTCTTTTCAGAGTAGACCAAAGGTATGTGACACAGGGATATTTGAGGAGTAAGAAATTGATTTAATCTTCCAGGAAGCTATTAAGTGTAGCAATAGATAAAATCATTCTGACTTAAGAGTTGAAGAACCTCAACATTCACAAGCTATGCTGACCTCCCTACTGCAAAATCACTTTGTTTCAGAGGGCTCAGGCCATGTCTGCATTTCTGGTTTAATTCTGAAGCAAATGGGGCCATTCTGCTTGGTTCATCCAAGCAGAAATACAAGTCAGTGGAAGAATCTTTATTGTACATTTCCATGACAGCACCTGGGACCTTTTCAGAAGCTGGTGCATGGCAGAGTGCCTGTAGCAGGATGGTTGTGGGGACAGCCAGCACAGTGCTGGTGGCATTGGGCCTGTCATGCATGGCTTCCCTTGTGCACAGCAGTGACATAAGGCACCCCTGGCCTCCCATTTCACACTGTCAAATCATGCTGTGTAAATGATGGATATTGCAAAATTTACATGCTGAATTCTTAGTTCCCATTCATTTGGGGGGAAAAAAATTAACCCCCTGCCCACTTGGAAATGACAACCAGGTTCATCTTTGTTACCTGAAGAACCATCTTTGGCTTTGCTGTAAAAGCACTGATGTAGCAGATGAAGCAAACAGAATTTTTATGTTAATTGAATTGAATTGCTTTCTTAGTATTTCTTCTCAACTGTTTTCTGGGATAGGCTGCTATTAAGTCACAGGTGTTTGCAGTGGAAATAGCTGTGGCACTCACTGTTGGGTCTGGAGCTTTTGCAGGCAGTGGTGCAGGTGCGACTGGGTGGTACCAGCTGCTGGCAATTACCCAATTTCCCAATGATTCAATTTCCCAACTACCCACAGCCGGGCTCCTGGTCTTGGGTGGGGCAGAGTTTCCTTGTCATGCAATGTATGGGGAATCTCAGGAACCTGGACTCCCCTGCAGCATCTTGGGTAGAGGAGTTTATATTCATGTTTATTTTCTAGACTCTTCTTCCTTTGGGCAGGAGCAGCAGCAGCCCCAAGCTGGGTGTGGGGCAGAGCTGGCCCCACCACAGCACCCAAGGGCTCCCTGGTTTGTGCCAGCAGCCCCAGTTCAGCCAGCCCGGGGATGCTGGGGACAAGGGCTGGGTGAGCAGCCCCAAGGCTTCATCACTTCCGTGGGAAGGGAAAGCTCAGGAGGAGTGTTTGTCATCTGAACTTTGCTTCTAGTCTGCTCTCTTAGTAGATTGTTTCTTGGAATCTTTGTTGCTTTGCACACCCAGAGACACCAAAATCTCTGAATCTGTTTTTGGTTTTTTCTTCTCCTGAGATGTGTAAAAGTTCTTGTCTGGCAGTTCGTGTGCCCGAGGTGGAACAAATCTGAGCTCTTTAGTTTTCTTGGTCTCAAGGTTGTTTATTATTTTCTTATCTGTAATATTTTCTTTCAGCCCAGCGAGGTCTGTCTTGCAGGGCAGCCATGGCACACTCTCTGCCCCTTCAGGGTGGTGTTATCTTTTTATACTAAAAACTACGTACATGATGTTTACAATTATTTCCCAATTACCATCATCTATGTTAGACAGTGAACTTCTACTCTAAACCAATCCAAAAGTGCCAGTTCCACAATAGAAAATGGAGATGAAGAAGAAGAACAAAGAAAGACCAAACACGTGCTTTTTCCTCCATCTTGTGTTCTAAAATCCCCATTCCCAAAAATCCTAAGATCTGTATTTTTCACTTTATGATAACACTACTTAAATTTCTGTGACTTTTAGGTTCTCATATAAAGCTGCTAATTTGTTTCAAGGGCTATAATCAAACCCACAGATGTTTTGGGCATCATTCCAGGGTCTCAGAGCCCCCTGACCAGGGTCTGAGCAACTCTGGACTCCCAAAGGGATGTCTTAGACTCTGACAATTGTTTCTCCGTTAAAATGAGGGGGAAAATCAGACCTGCTGTATTATTTTAGCTGTACTATGATGTAAAAGAAAAACTACCATTGTGTTTCAGGGAGCTTTAAATAATTATTACATGGCCATTTTATGGACAGGAGAATGCTGTTATTAGATGAGAAAGTAGTCAGTAGTAATGTGTTAAGTACAAAGGGAGTCAAAGGTAAAGGTGAGGGAAATTTTATGTGTGTCAGTTTTGTATTTTCTTTTTCATCCTTATTTTTGGTTTTGTTTAAGTTGTTGAAAAGGAGGAAAGGGAGTGGTTTTTGGAAAAAGCAGCACAGCTGTTTCATAGTAATGTTTTGTAGTTATGAGACAGTTTCATTTTAAAAGTTGCACAGGATTTTTTTACTTTTACTTCAGTTTCCTAAAGCTGTTATTAAAATGGATGAAGTGCTATATTTGAACCTTTAAATGACTTCACAGGGAAATGTGTCATAACTTTGCACTTTCTGCAGGCTTTTCTTCATCTCACCAGCCCTAGGTTATAGATGAACATAGTTAAAGGAGAAGAGCTGTGTGCTAGATTTTAAATACTTTCATCTTCAATGGAAGGAGGAGGGAGACCTATTTGAAATGATCATAAAGTTTTGAATGCAATTTGCAGACCATTTGGTGTGTTGATTCAGGCAACAAAAGAAGCAGAGCTTCAGCTACCTGAGGGTGCTAAAAGACTGGAGTTTCCACACCAGCATATTGAACCAGAGGCCTTTTGTGCATACTAGAAAATTTGGCTTTTACACCTACCATGAGAAATTCTGTCTAGAGTTTCACAGGACCCTAATTTTGGTGCTCTTGATATACTAATGGTGTGTAACAAAATTAATGTTGAAATAGTTCTATTGCACTAGATGTGAGGGTTCCCTGGAGTGCTCTGTGATGGTTCTTGTGTATATAGTGAATGTATGTGTTGGCTTTATGGGATGCTGTAGATGTTTGTGAAGAATTGATTGACAGCTTTGGACCGAGTTGGTATTTTTATTCACTGATGAAATTCAAAGCTGGGAAGTTTTTGTATGAACATTCTTTGTGTAAAGCATTCTTTGATCAACACTTAACTGAAGTTCAGGTAAACACATTTCACAGTCTGAATGTTTAAATGTATGCTGGGGGTGGTGGGTTTTGTGTTTAGAATTAACCTATAACCACCTGCAGTGCTAAGCATGAGTAAATACAATATTTAATGTAACAGTAGAAAGTAGACAGGGATTTAACATTTCAGTCAGCAGTCCTTGTCTCTCTGCTACCTGCAGTATTTGCTGGCCATCTCACACTCCCAGATCCATAGCTGGGTGTACATGACAGCAACTGGCATTTCCTCTTGTCTCTCATCTCTCCACCTCAGTGATGAAAACTGATAAGTTTAGAAGAGCAAGCTCTTGCTGCTTTGCTCTTTGATGTTCCTTTTGACTATTTGTTTCAGTCTTGTTTGTACTGAGATATTTTTGCTGGAATGTGATGGCCTGCTATGTGTGTGTGGAGGTTTATGCAGAATAGATATAAAAGACATGCTCCACTGCATCCTTTGAATAATCTGGTAACTTCTAGGGTTTTTTGAACATTAGGAATTTTACAGCCCATGGAGTTGAAAAGAAAAATGTGTATGTTAATTTAAATGGATTGTATCCAGAGCAGTGTTTCCCTTTGGAATCTGCAATCAAACAGTACCACAGTAGCTCTCTGGTTTTTTGAAGATGTAGCATGGCTGAAGTTAGAGCCATCCCAGGATCCTTCAAAAATGTCACAGAATTGAATTTTGCAGCCTTTCTGAGGAGATTCCTTATCCTATAAACTAGAAAGAGCATGGAGTCAGGACCATGGGAGAGTTTGGCATGGTGTTGTGCCCCTGCCCAGGACAGTGTAGTCTGTGTCCGAGGTGCTGGATCCCAAACACTCTGTCCTGCTGCAGACATCCTCTTCCAGCTGGGAGCCTGGCATCTGGGAGCTCCAGCGTGGGCTGAGCAAGCTCTGCTCAGCAGTGCTTTGTTTTGCCTGTGTGTGAGTTTTTTGTGGTTAAAATCCACATTGTGCACCTTAAAAACCTCTGTAAAGGTGAGTAAACCTGGCAGAAATCACCTTGGGCTGAGGCTGCTGTTGTGGCACAGTCCTGTCTGTGTGGGCATTGGTGAGCCCAGCTGGAGGAGCACTTGCAAGAGAGGAGGCTTCCCTCTCCCCCAGCCACAGCAGCAAGAAGGTGGTGATGGAAAACAGGAAGAAAATATTTGTCTGTAGTCAGTTGGCAATTAGGGAGATTCACAGTAGCAGTATTTCCAGGGATGATACCTCAAAGGAAGCCCAAAGGCTTACTCTAAGAGACCTGGGTACAAACAGCTGGGCATGTGGCTTATCAGGTGTGATTGCCAAAGAGCCCTGCAGGTGCTGGCTGTGGCAGCAGGGGAGGAGCTGCTTGCTGGGTTTTGGGGTGCACAGAACCTCCCAGTGCGACAGGAGTGCCAGAACTCTGCAGTGCAAACGAGCAAATGTCCTCTACTGGGGAAGGGGCTGCCTGGAGTGAGGTAAAGATCAATAAAAGGCACTGAAAGCAAAACATTCTTAGATTGCTATAAGCAAACACATAATTTGAGCTGGCAAAGAATGAAAGTTGTAATCTTTAGGAAGAGAAGCAAAACAACAAAATATATCAGGCTGCTGAGTTTCTAGATCATACTTAGTGGCATTTTTTTACTTTTATAATGTGCAAAAATGGTAGTTATGATTGTGGTTGCAGGAGTTGTGCAGAATTTGAGCGTAACAGGTGTGGGGGCAAATGTTTGGGGTTTTTTGGGGCTATCTTCCTCTGAGTTCTGTTCATTAAATTAACCCTGGCACAACTTTAAGAAAAAACTCGCCTTGAAAAGTAGGAAGGTTAACACAGAACGGAGTTTTAGGTTTAGTTCAGCTGCACATAAGTGTGCTTTATGGAGTCCTAATGGAATATGCATCTAAACAATTAAGAGGATTAATTGTAATTATTTTATTTGTAACCTACCTCTTTTAATACACTTCTCTGCTGAAAGTACACTACTAATATCAGGAAGCAATGTAAGAGTTATTATTTATCTATATGTTTTTAATCCTATTGATTTTAATGCTTTACTATTAATTCAGAGAATAAATATTGGACATGGAAATTAGGATGCTCCTATGACAGTTCAGTTCATTAGAAAGAAAATACATCTGTATGGACAAATTATACATATCTTAGACACTTTAGGTTATTTTCCAAATAATGGATCATCAATTATTAATTTTGGACCTGTGAGAGCTGTTACAAATGTTAAATATATAACAAAACAATTAACAAGGGTCCCAAAAATGTAATAGCTTGTCTATTGTATGTTTAAATTAGGTGCAAAGGCAGTTCCTTAATAGTAAAAGTAGGTTCCCTGAAGTCTCTTTATGTCTTTATGGGTTTAGTTATTATTCAAGCCTTATTGATCTGAACAGACTTATGTAAACATATTGTCTATTCTTCATGAGCTATAGCACAGATTTACCCATATAATTCATAGTGCTACTGCATGGTGCTCTAAAATTAGGGAGGAACATTTACAAATTATCTTACAATTTGCATTCTTTGAATTGCTAATGAAGTTTTATATAAATATTTAGCATAGTGGTGTGCCAGGAGTTGGGTGCTGGTAGTTTTCTAGTGTAGCAGAAGGGAATGGGATTCCAAGGGCCACCTTTGGGTTTTTGCTTACTTTAGGGTAATGGTACAGGAGTCAAACAACACCTATTTCCAGCCCTGGTATTTCTGCACTTTGATGCCCTGGACATCCTTCAGGTGTCTGATCCAGACAATCACAGATCCATTCAGTTGCCAAGTCCAGGGCCAAAGTTTCCCCAGGCAAACCATCCCTGACTGATCATCTCCTGCCTGGTGTGCCCTGGAACCCCTGGCAGCTGGAGGTGCTCAGGGCTTTGAGGTGTCCCTGTCCCCTGCTTTATGACAGCCACAAATGAGCCCCACCACTTAGCTCATTTCTGCTGTCCCAGGAACCTGCCCAATAAACACAATAAATAAGTTTATCACACTTAATCAGTGCTGAGGCTTGCAAGGATGTACATGGTAGGCCAATTAAGCTCAGTTTGCTGCTGTGTCACTGCAGTTTTGGAAACTTCTTTTAACACTTTGCAGAGGATGTACTCTTTAAATTGATGTTTGTGTTTATCCCAGAGGTGGCTGCATTTCAGTGAAATGTAGCATGATGCTGACATAATCCTTAATGATCTCTTAGAAGTACTTTTCTGCAGAGTCTTAACTTGTTTAAGATGATGTGAAAGGTGCCTCAGGTTAAAGCATCCTGTTGTCTTAACTTGTATTTACTTACTGTGTCCTTCTGCATTTTAGTGTTTTAAATTCTAAAACTTAGTTGCTTAAAAAAAAAATCAAAAAAACCCCAAGTGTGTAAGCTTGAATTTTTGCATTCCTTTTAAAAATATGTTGATGTTTTCTTCAAAGATGCTTTATTGCATGCACTTGATGTTACGACTTTCATGAACTGTGGCTGTATGTTATCAAAAATTCTAGGAAATTAAATATATACTGTTAATGTCAGGGAAAATAAGCAAGTGTTATGGTCAGATCTGACTTCTGAAGTAGAAAGTACCTGAATGCTGTCTATCTGGCAAATATGATGTATCAGTGATGAGGTTGTTAAAATTCTTTATAGTATTTCTTGTAGATCTCTTTAGGCATAGACTTACTTGTGGGGCAAGCATTGGTAAACAAAGTTGAAATGACAGTAAGTACAGTGAGTTTAGAAATACAACAGAAATCCTAAGGAAAAAAGCAGTAGTTTATAACTGTTTGTAAATCTTATCAAGGGTGTTTATGCAGAGGAGCAGTTACTGAAATGTCAGACTGTGATTTTCTAGTGACATGGATGCTGCATATTTCAGAGCACAAGAACTCTCCTCTCCAGCTGGTTTGTCATGTAGCACTTGGAAAATCAGTTTGATTTTTTTCTTTAGGCCCTTCTTTTCTTTTGACATCAATATTTTTGGTGAAGTTTTCTTATTTTTCCAATCTATAGTTCTTGAGGACTTCCCCTGCCAAATGCAGAAAGTGGAGTATAAACATTCTCCTGTGTGTGCAGAAATGGTTCCAAGCTTTATATTAACTCTAAAGAGATTCTGTGGAACTGAAATACTTCCATGCACACATCAAATGAAATGTGTTTAAAATACTTCTAGGTTTAAATACTTCTAAGTATTATAAATACTACTTCTAAAATACTTCTAAGTTTAAAATACTTCTAGGTCAGGCAAAAACCTTGACATTGCTTTCAGTGGCAGCATCTTTGCTGGTTTTATTCTGGTTTTCCTATTTTGCTTTTTTTTCCAGTCGTCTTATGTGAATATGAAATTCACATTATTATTTTATTTTTAATTGGAAATTCTGTCCAGGTTGTAACCTGTAACTGTAACCACCTGTTCATAAATTCAATATTTATGACACTAAGTGATTGGAAGCATCTAGAGACTGAAACTCCACTGGTGTAGGAACTGCTAATGAATGGTAGTTAAACATTAAAAATAAAATCATCACTGTGGTGTTAGATGTATTGTGGAATGCTTTAACAACCAAATTTTTCAACTAAGGAAGCTTCAACCCCAAAGCAGGACCAATCAGATAAAAAAGGCTCAAAGTGGGTTTGAGGGGTTGTTTGCAACTAAACCTAAAGAGAGAAGATACCTATTCTGCACTTCCATGATGCTGAATGTGGAGGAGTAGAATTTATAACACAGAAAAGAACAGGGAAAATCCTCTGAGGTTCAAAATACTGGGAGATGAAGATACTGTTCTTTGTATTCTCTGTTAGTATTTGATTGGTTTGTTTATAGATAGATGTAGACTCCCATGTCTTCATTTTTCTAGTGACTTAGCTGGGGCCCTAATTTGTGTTTACTGTTTTCAAGTTCTGCATGGATGAGTAAATCTGCATGGCTTCCGTGATGAGAAAAACACGAAAAGGCAGTGCACACCTAGGAACACACTGCCATGTCCTTTGTGTGACAAAAACATCCACTTTTATTCCTGATGCTGTTTGATGATAAGCCCTATAACAGAATCAACAGACTTCCTTCAAGGAGATGTTGCATATTTTTCTTGCAGTATCTGGAGGAATAAAGGTTTTCTCTTCCTTCCTGTAAGTTTTATCTATTAATCCTCATCCTGCAGCCAGTCTGAATAGGTGGGGTTAGAAGAATGTTTAGGCAAATTTCTCAGGATCTGAAAGTGACAGGTATGAAAGGGAAGGTCAGAGGCCTTTCTTGAAGCTGAAATGCTGATGTTGTACACCCTGAGCATACTTTCAGTACTCTGGGCTTAATTATATTCTGAATCAGAGGAAAGCATTCAGCTGAATGTTTCATTCTACAAAAGGCTTGCATTTTTGCTCATATCTCTGCAGGTGGGAGCACAATTATAAGTTCACAGAATGTCTTGCTGAGTTGGAATAACTAAAGTCACTAAAATTATTAAATAAATTTTTATATTCAGGACCTTAAAGTGAGCACAATCATAAGCCTTCAAAAATCAAATTTACCAAACTGATTAAAAATTTGCTGTTGGCCCTTATTTGAATCAAACAGTAAAAACATAAATGTGTCCTTTCTTTTTTTTCTTTCTTTTTGCACATTTGATATTGGCTAAGTGTGGGAAAAGATGGGATGGAGCTGAGTTGTGGGAGGTGCCTGCAGAGGGGCACATGGTGGCACATGGGATAGGTTATGTAGTGAGAATTATTTGTGAGGACATACTGTGCCTTGAGAAGTGTATAAAACCAGCTCATTTCTTTGAATATATGATTCAGATTCCCTGCCAGGCTGAGCCTGTGTCTCAGTCTCTCACAGCTAAGGACTGAAGGCCACAAAATAGTGAAACCTTTTTCAAAGTTCTCTAAAAGGCTCCATCGTGTGAGTATCTTCCAGGATTGATCCCAGTGTACACAGTACACCCAGTGGAAGATGAAGCTTTGTAGATCAGGGATGTTGAATAATAGACTTTGGATTATTTAAGAGAGAGTATCAGAACAGAACATTGCAATGGGATAATGTCCTCCCACTGCTGGGTGAATGTCTCAGCATCCCTTGGCACTCATAGGAAATAAACATTGAGGTGAAGCAGAGACATTTATTTTCAAAGTGAGTCATTTATCCTTCTAGAACATTGTATTTCAGGGACTCTGTTTCCATTATAGCAATTAGTTGATGGTGGAAGATGTTGTCATTTGATGGATGTTGATATTGTAGAATGACAGGTGATCTCCATGTGACTTTTATGCAAAATACACATAGGTACTTAGAATAAGAGAAATGTTTCCTAATTGTCTTGGATGACAGGTTTGCATTTTGCTTTTCACTATTCCAACAGACCTTACTGTAATACAGTCAATTTAAATTTTGTATACTTGTCACACTGATTGAAGTATAGTTACAAGAATCAAAATTTTGTCATTCAGCTAACAAAAATATTAATATAGCTGTAGCAGGTAATAGAGATATCCTGACATTTGATGCAGTAGCAGCTTTCAGTAGTTCACAAATGGCTTGAGCACTCACTTAATCCAAAATTGAACTTCAGCCTTTGTGAGTTTTGAATCCGATTTCAGAGCTGGACAGGCCATGTTCAGCTATATTATATTTATATCTATATAATATATATATTATATAGATATATAGTGTTAAATTATCTACTAGGCAAGGTGTTCTCTAACTCCTGTTGTCTCAAGACAGCAGAAAGTAACTCCCTGCAGAGTCTGTCTCAGGTGAAATCATAAGCTGGGTCCTGTCAAAACAGCATTTCCGGGCACTTGAGAGAGGAGATGATTGTGCACAGTCAGTGTGGGTTTATCAAGAGTAACTCCTGCCTCATCACCTTCCCTGGTGTGCAATGACTTGCTTTGTGCATAGGCAGAGAGCAGTGGCTGCCATTTACCTGGCCTTGGCAGGGTGTGCCCCAGCCTTTCTCACAACACGTGTGTGTTCACAAAATAATTTTTCACTGAAAGCATATGGTACTGTTTATCTTATGTTTTTTAATGTTTTAATTAACATGACCAGAAAAAGATGACTGTTGAAATTTAGCTAGTAGCTCTGATTGTTAAAATGCTAAATTCTGTTAACAAATGTAGTTTGGCTAATATTCTTTATTACTAGTTCCACATCTGAGAATCAGTTGTTCACTTTAATTTCCATGGACTTTGGAAATGAATGTGTGTATTCACTAATGAGCCTGCTAAAGCATCTATGTAAGATCACTTGATATTGGACCATGCATTTCTGCTTTCAGTCTGTGGAATATGGTGAGTTTAGGAGAATAAACTAGGTTACCTGGTTTAGATGTGTAGATGTTGAAAATGAATTTACACAGTGCTGCATTAGAGAAACAGCATTGTTTTGGAGGGAGAAACACTGAGTACAAATACAGAGCAAGGCAGTTGCAGGCAGCCTATGGCACTGGCCAGTGAAGCAGGGCTTGCAGTTTTAAGTGTACAGTGACCAGTTTAATCCCAGGGGCAGTGCATGACTGCAGGTGTTTTCAATGAATTCCAAAGATGCAGGAGAAAAAAGGAATTGCTGTTTGTAATAACAACTGACACAATCTATTTTGAGATAATAAAAAATGTTCCTTGTAGGGATGGTTGGCTAAGGGAGAGTTAATAGAGACAGTTATTTGAGAAGGGCCAGAGCTATTACTGAAGTCAAGCCTACTTCTTTTATGTGAAAAGAAGACAAGTGCAGGAAAGAGGAAAGGAAACCAATAATAAAATTGAAAAAAAAAAATTCTTTTTTGTTTGTTTGCTTTTCATTCAGCCTTTTGCTGTTGTACTGCCTCTGCAGAAACACGGGCTCAGCTGAAAGTCTTACAAGGAATTTTGTGACCTGACAAACTGGAATGAACGTCAAACTGTTTAGATCAATGCTCTTGACTGCCTCATTGGTCACAAGCTCAATGAAAAATGGTCTTGTCTGGATAAGCCCAATACTTGCTAAGCAAAAGGCAGCTAAAGGATAAAAGGAAAGAGAATAGATGCAGAAAGAAAATGAGCAAAATTGGGAAGGAAAACCAAGCTGATATTTTTAGGTCTGACTTAAAATTGTGATGAATATCTAATATATTCACACAAGTGGTTTTGATCAGGGGTGTTATGAAGAACCCAACGTGACTAAGAGATTGGCAGCTATGCTGAAAAGGCTTTCCAAATGATGCAGAAAGAATTACTGTAAAAATTGCTGTGTGCCATCTTTGCAGATTGTGGTCCAGTGTCAGGCGTAAATCATAGATGCCAATTTCAGATTTCCTGCTCTTCTGTTTAACATTGCTTTTGGGTTTCATCTGTGCAATATGGTTGTTGCTTCCATTTGACATAGTAACTTCTGTGAATTTTGATCATTTTGAATATGCCTCTGTGGTAATTATTTTGATAAAGCTTCCATAGCATAAGATACCAGAAAGAAACATGACTGAATTGGTTGAAATGAAAATACCAGTTTGTTTGTTAGAGGGGCTTTAAATTCAAAATTAAGCTACAGGTACATAGTGAAGATAGTGGAGGACAGCTGGCAGCAAAGATTAATTTTGCCTTGAAATTTTGGGTCATAAATTCCTATATTGTGTAAGGATTTGCATCACTGGGATAGCACCTGGGTACTCAGTGGATATAATCAGTAATATGGAATTAATAAAGAGGATGTTCCTTTTGTAAATATATTCAGTGCCCCCTCCTGAGCAGAAACTTCCTTTTTCTTTATCCTGTCAATCTCAGTGATTGTTATTTTGTAAGATCCTTTATCCTGGGCTCCAGTGCCACTGAAAAGTAGACAGTATTTAATGACCTTCTGCATCAGTGGTTTCATCTCCTGAAAAATTAGAATTTATTTGTTTTGTCTTTGATATTGAAAATCTAAAGCGAACCTTTTCTTCCTAACTTGTGTAATAGCAGCAGCTGTATTGAGGAAGGATTGGGGAAGAGGACAAAAGTTCACAGAAGGTACATTGCCCAATTAAGACTACTCTAAAATAAACTTTGTTAACTAACATGGTCCAAAAAAAAAAAAAAAAGGCTTGTCACTAGGCAGTTCAACATGTGTCCCTGAGAAGAATGAATGCTTTGCATCTTCTCTGTATTATTACCGGGAGTTCTGTCTGTGTAAAGAAAAAAAATGGTTTAATATGACCAATTGTTTCCCTGTGTATTCCATAAGACCTTATTCCTATTTATTCTTTTCATCCTATCTTGGAAATCTGCCAGGTTAATCTATATATGGTTTAACAAACCCCATACCCTCCTTTAAAGGATAAATACTTGTTTGACCTCAGACACCTTATTCTTTTCTGTGATAGACTGTGAGTTTTAGTTTATTATTTTAACAGATAAGTAGGCACATTAATTCTAACAGGCGGCTCAGACTCTCTGCCTGAAGTTTCATTTGCTGGGTTTTTTAATTAGTTTTATTCTCCCCCAAGGTTGAAATTTCTTTAGGAGAATCGAAGACAGGAAAGTAATTCACTGGAGAAACAGCAAATGATGCAGAAAATGCCAATATCAATTTCCTAAACAAGTCATAACTGGAATGCCAAGAATCTTGTTTCTGGCTCTAACTCTAATCATATGAGTAATCTAAGGCCCTGATCGGGAGGCACATTTGACAAACCTGTGATTTAACTTGAAAAGATGACTGAGATAAATTAAACCCTGCTGGGCTGTGTGAGAGAATGTCTTGAAGAGAACCCTAGAGGAACTGATGTTTGTTGTAGCATGATTTATATTTTTAAAGGCATTATCAACAATGTAGATGACCAAGTGCTGAAGATTTGTTTGGGGACATTCTCAGTTGTATTTCTGTACTGTGTAGTATATTTGAAATTGGATGGAATCTGAAAACAGGCCATTATAGGGAAGAAACCAGTTAAAATAAAAATTCCTTTGTGTCTTTGACCTCAGCCAGTTCATACATTTTTCACCTTAGAAGCACAGTCCATCACACTTTCTGGATCTAGCTGGAAATTGGGTTGCTGTAATAACTTGTGGCTCAATGGTAAAAGGAGTGTAAAAATCCTGAAGTTATTGTTGATTTTCTCAAAGACATATGGGGACAGGACATGAAGACAAATGTAAGGTTCCAGGTTAGCCTAAACCAATTTTTTTGTCTGCCTATCTTCCACACTCTTCACTTCTCTGTACCTTAGGAAACATGGGGAATTCAACTTGTGTTGGTGGCTAATCTTGTGGAAAAGTGCATCTGCAGTCCTTAGCCAGGACTGGCTGGAGCTCAGAATGAGCAGGGACATCTTCTGAGGCTCTGTGACAGCACCAGGATGTGTAATGTTCTGTGCTGTTCCCAAAAGGGGTGAAATGGCTTTGAGGAAGATTAAATACCAACAGAAACAAACTGCTGATGTAATTAATGAAAAAGAGGGATGTCCAAGTGTTAAAAGCAGTGGGGGAAAAGTGATTAATTCTTCTTGTATTTTGACATTTTGGAGCTTTAGTGCATTATCAGGCATGGATAAAACTTCCAACAACACAACTTGTGTGTGGTGTCTCCCTTTCCCCCACCCTGAATTCCTGCCCTGTTCAGTCCTACCCACAGCTTCATGGGCTTTAGCTGAAATCCAGGACATGAGAAACATGGCATATCAAAGGGTTGCTTCTCATTTTGATGTTTTGATCACTACCTTCCACAAAGTGCACATTTACTTCTTGTGTGTGGACAATGCCTAAGAGAAGACCAGTTGTCTCTGAAAGTCATTCTGATCTATACTGGTATTAGGAGCTATGCTAAAGACAGATCTATACACTTAATAACAACTTCTAAGCTTTTTTGCTTGCTAGGGTGTATTATCCTGGTCTGCCCCTTCAGTCTGGGCTATATTTTGGCCAGAGTAGCTTCCTGGCTCCCTACCAGTTCTGAGTCTAGAGCTGACTGCACCAGCTCTAGGAGAATAAACCTTTATTTCCTAAGACACATGGATATTGTGCAGTGCAAATGTTTCATATGAGCAAAGCTTGCTGACATCTTAGGGTGACATATGCTGAAGAATAGTAGTTAATATTTTGTACTTCTTGTTTTAAGAGTGCACAGCAGACATACTAGAATGTGTGGATCAGCCTTTCCTGGTTTAGCCATCCAGACATTGTCTTCGTTTCTCATTCTAAACACCCAGGGCAGAATTTAGGAGACCTTGTGCTTACATTTTAGTAGTTCAGACTCAAGAGATTCTTCTGTGTTCTAGAAATGTTGACTTGCTATCAAAGGCTTGCTGTTTAGGTAATATTTTTCTAGGGTTGCTTTCCATTTTTTCAATTTCTTCTTGATAGTTTTTCTCTCTCTAGCAGAAGGCCATTGTATTCTGTAATACAAACATGTTTAAAGTCTTCTGCTTTTAGAATACTTTTGTATTTTGATGCAGAGGATCTTTATTCTCTGATAAAAGTGGCAAAGTTCTTTTTGGGTTATGTTAATCCTTATGAGTGAGAGAAACAATCCTTTGCTAAGAGGATCTGTTAAATACTGTTTTATTTGTCCATCATGCCCTCCTCTGGACACTCTCACCGTTTTTTGTCTTTTTGGCTCCCAGAACTTCTCACAGCACTTGAGGTGTGGCTGCAGCAGAGCAGTGTGACAGTCGTGTCCCCTGACCAGCTGGCATTGCAGGACAGGTTGGCCCTTTTGTGTCAGGGACCACTGGTGACTCGTGTTCAGCAGATTTTTTACATGGCACTGCTCTCCAGCAGTGTCCTCCAATTTATCCCTATAATTGGAATTATCCCATGCCAGGTGGAGAGGTCTGCACTTGGCTCTTGTTGAATTTAATATGATTGGTGATTGCCCAGCTCTGATCTACCCAGATATGTGTCTATCAGTAATTTTCAAATTAATATTCATCCCTTCTATTTACCACAATTCTAATGGCACTGAATCAGTGCAATGACAGATGGCAATTGCTGCTGGGGAATATTCAGTGCAGTATCTAGAAGTACCTGGAAGCACTTTCAGGAATTTATCAGAGCTTAGTGAGGCACTGGAGGCAGGCTGCTCATGATTTATTGTTGGAGACCTAGCATAAAGAGTTCACAGATGAAAATTACAAAGTTTTGCCCAGAACTGAGATGCTGGCATAATGAACTTACTTATCTTTCTCTGAAGAGAGTAGTCTCATGTGCTGCTTGTTTTCTTTTCAAATCTTCCACTTTCTTTTGAAGCATCTAATGTAATTTTATCACAGGGAAACCTAAGTTCATTATAACCCTTTTTTTCCCCCTTCAAGTTTGTGAATGCTTCTGCTGTCCCCTCTGAGCTCCATGTACAAACAGAACAGCAAAATCTCCACCCTGTATGATTTTGCCTGACCCTGAGAGTTAATCTCTTTCTTGATCAAATATGGGCATTAGTACAATTTTCTATCTATACAAGATAGAAATCTTTAGACAGATAGATATCTTTAGTAAATCATCTTTAGTAAATCTCCTGGAGTGAGGTTCAGCTGTGCTTGTACAAGGCAATATTCAACATGGCATCACAGTGCTCCCCATCTAATGCAGTGAACCCAGAGCAAAACTAATGTCCAATAAAACAGCCTAAAAATGCTTCTCCGGTCTTTTCTACTTTCTTTCTGCTGGAAAACAATGCTTTTGATAGGCTTGCTCTCCCTTCAGTGAATCCTGTCCTCTTTCATACCATTCCATAAAAAGATGTCCTCAGAGGACCTGTTGCTAAAGCCAGCAAATGAAGGAAATGGGTCCAATGTGTTTATATTTACATGAAAAAGATACCTTACAAATTGTTTTGGATGTCTTGTGCCATTGCAAGATCTAACATGAGTGAAAAAAAATCTGAGAAATTTAAAACCCAAAAGTGACTTTTTTTGTTATCAGCTTATAAATGTTGCTTTCAGATTTCTGAATGTTTGCATTAAGGAACAGAGAAACTGCTTTTTTTTCTGTTTGCAGTTTTGGACTGTGTCTTAAACTTTAATCATGTTTCAATTTTAAGATATATTGTCTTGATACATTATTTTGAAGAATCTGTATGTTGGATCTTTACTTTGAAGAGGAAAATATCTGTAGATAGCTTCATTATTTTACCATCCAAGCAAAATGCCTGTAGGTTTCTAATGATAGCTATTTATTTTTTGTTACATTCTAATTATTGCAAATTAAATTTTATTACAAAATGGTGTTCAAGATACTAATTGCTTAACATTATAAGGGCAGCCCTTCTAGTGGAAATAGATTAGGTGTGATTTATAAAAAGAAAACATTAATAGGCTTTTGGAAAATAAACCTGGTTATATATGTGCAGCAACAAATAAAGTTCAGGACTGTGAGTATTCATCCCACAGGAATAAATCAGGACAAAAGGCAGCTAATTGGAAGAATTTCTAAGGTGTGCTATTGGAAATGAATTTTCATTGCTTTATAGCTGAAATTCAAATCCTGTTGACAGAAACTTCAGTTATTGACTTGCAGCTAATTAGCAGCTAGCAGACTAGACAATTAGCTGGAATAGAATGGAGATTGAGGAACAAAATTTAAAAGTTTGTAGCACTCATTAAAAACAAGTTTCAGTTTCTAGAAATACACCAGCTTAATTGCCAGCATGATGAGAGTGCTCTATGCATCTAGTCCAAAGTCTTTTTTATTATATGTATAGGTATTCAAAGCTGTGATGCAGCTAAGATTTACAAAGGCAGCAACACTCCTTCTACACGTGCAGCAGGAAAAGTTAGAAGTAACAGAAGTATTCCTTGGGAGGCAAGAATGCAGGCAGTGCCAGAAAGGATTATCCTGGTCAGAAGAGATGTGATAGCTTTTAAATTATTGGCATAAAGCCAATTGCTAATATTTTTTCCAAGAAGGTTGTGATTGTGTCCAGTGTGTGTAGTGTTATGAAATGTTAGAGATTGTAGGAGAACTATTTTGTAATTTTTCTGAATGCTAAGCAGTAAAGTTCAAAAAATACTGTATTGACGTGTGTATTGTAAGTTGTGGTGTTACAAAAGCTCTCTTTCCAGGTTCTGGTAAAGTTTTCAAGTCTGCCTGCTTGCAGTGAGAAACTTATTATATTACTTGAAACTTACTATTATACTAGGATGCAAAACATATTCCTACCCTTACAGCTTCCTGGAGTCACAAAACAAACATTTTAAAAACTGCATTTCTCAGAGAGCTGCTATCAGAACTGTGCATTAATAAGCATCTAAATTACAGCTCTTGCCATGTAGAACAAATTAGATTTCTTTTCACTAATATCAAGGAAGCAGAAAACAAGCTGAATCCCAAGTGAATTAAAGGAACATAATTATTTGCCATTTATTTTTCTACTATAAACCAGTCTTTATTCAATTAAACAACTCGTAATCATGTACCCTCTATTTCAGTGGAGTTCAAGACAGCTGGTGTCAAAGTGAAGTATTTTCCTTATACATTGTATACAGAACTCTGTTCCCCTATTCATGACCAGTGTTCTGGTGCTTTGCTGTAAGCTAAACAAACCTACAGACTGCTGGGGGCTCTGCCGAGTTTTTCTCCTATGCAGGTCTTTGAAATTCTGTGGTAAAAATCTTTAAAACATGAATGTTTCTATGTTTTGTTGAACTTGATTCCAGTTCTAGATTAGGCTGCTATGAAATAAATTATTTTTTCCCTGAATGTGTTTTTGTGTGTGTGTTAGTTTTTATTAGAGGAGCTTGATGGAGGAAAAAAATCTCGTAGTCTCCAAAATCTTTAATTACTAACTGTGCCACTGTTCCATTCAGAGCTTTATTATTTCCATGGTGTTTTTACTGGTCTAATCAGTGCTGAAATGATGAGATATTTTATAAAATGCAGAGCAAAAACTCTAATCCTCAAAGGTGTTTTTACCCTCTAGTACCAATGATATATTTCTCAATGGGTAAAGTTCTATTTTATGGGAGTCCAGAGAAAAACTTCTGGTTTCTGCTGCTTCAGTCAACATAAATGGATTTGTTAATTTTTTTGAGACTGTAGTCCCAGAACTTCTCATTTCTGCCTCATACCTAAACACTTCTAGCTGGTAGTTAATTGTTCCTTTCAACTGGAGACCACTCTGGAGATTCTCAATTGATTAGAACTTCAGTGCAAAACATTAACATAATAAGATAATTCTCATAATGATACAAAAGAAAATGCCCTGAAGTGATGAAAGCAGTTTTCCCTTAACGTTGTTATATGCAAAGCCAAATTGCATTACAGCTTTTTAAAAACATACTCTGCTACCTGTGCTGTAGAATCAGAGTTAATTTGAAAAGAGCAGACACATCATTAGGTGAGAGTGAAGGCCTGAGCCACAAGGTGCAGGAGGTGAGAAATCTCCCCATGGCTGCAGCACAGGGGGGACGGGGCAGGAGGAATTCTGCAATTCTGCCATTCTCTGCAATTCTGCCATTCTCTGCAGGGCTGGCTGCAGCATCCTGCTCTGAGTGCTCAGGAGGGACACAGGAAAAGTGTCAATCCTCACAGATCACATCCCTGGACACCACAGCATTTGGATGGAATAGCATTGCTTTTTCTTTCTTTCCATACACACACAATTGGTATAAACTATTACTGCATTGAGCTGATGTTCATTGTGCTTTGAAGCTAGGTTATTGCCTCCACAGCTGAATTCATGGAATAATTCAAGTAGATTTGTTTGGATAGTCTTAGACTCCTGTACAGACCACTGTCTGGGTTTTTTGTTTTGTTTTGTTGGGGTATTCTTGAATCTGTTGGGTTGTTTTGTTTTGTTTTGTTGGGTTTTTTTTTTCCATTTGTTTGGGGTTTTTTGTTTGAGTTTGTTTGTTGTTTTTGGGGGGTTGGGCTTTTTTATTTTTTTCCTTTTGAAACAGTTTTTTAGTTAAGAGTTGCTGTATTTATATTGTAGCTGTATGTATACTTCTGTGATGGTGGCCTGGAAAGGAGCCTTGGAACAACGTAAGTTATATCTATACATGTACCAACTCATTAAAATCCAAACCTGAACAACTTTAGGTTCCAGACTAAAGCCAGACACTGATCTAGATTTTAACTTTTCAGTTCACATGATCTGCTTTAAAACCATCTGTTCTTTTTCCTAAAGTCTTACTTTTTGGATTTTTTTTTCCACTGCTCTGGCTTCCAGTTAGGTTCAGGAACTAAACACCATCCTGGGGCATGTGCCATCATCAATTTTTACCATCTACTATAAATTAGTTCTCGCTGAGATTTAGTATGGTGTCATGTAATGAAGATTGTTTCTGTGTGTGAAAGGCTAATTAACTTTTGACTGGAGCTGTTTGCTTACATGGATAGAAATAGAATGAGAGCCTTCACTGTAGACTGGTTGTCTTTTTTTGAGTTCTGCTTTTTCCATAAGGGAAACGCGTATTATTTTTTAAGATGAAAGATAAAATAACCTGAAACTCAGTGTGCAGCTTTTGATGTGTGTTTCAGGAAGGTGTTCTGGGATACACTTGTTTAATTTACAAGTAAAGCACCTCAGGATTTCTCGTTATTGTTTTGTCATTGCTACAAGCTCAGCCTGAGATGTAAATCCAGCTGTGTTCATTTCATCCTGGTTCATGCTCCACTGCCAATAAATTGGTTTGGGAAGTGAAACTTAGCTGCCATATCCTGGCTATTTGGAGATGGAATCCAACTCAAATTTCCACAATAGTCCAGATTCTTCAGAGCTATTGCAGTACATAGTAAAGATACTTTTTTTGCTGTTTGTTCTCTTTTGGGAACTTTGGGAGGACTCCTGGGCTGACTGTCTTAAATCAGTATTTTCAAGATCACAAACAGCAATCATGCACACACATGAAACCACATAACAATGAGGTCTTTAATAAAAAACTAATTTTATGAAACAAACCCATCTATTTTATTAAAATAATAAATCTAATAAAATTAATAGATTGTTTTATGAAAAAAAAAATCATCAATAACTTAGCAGGTATATTTTTCATTAGCCAGAATAAACTATTTTCTCATTCCAGTGCCTTTGCAAAATTCTCAAGCGAACACTGTGTAGGATCCTCAGCATTAAACAGCCTTTTGGTTTTTACTTTTTAAAATACCCATAATTTTATCTTTTATGATTATTAATAAATTCAAAGCTGTTTTAAAATCTGTTTAAATTTTTGCATAAAGCTAACCCCAAGCTTCTTGTAATCTCCTATCTTTGTTGGGTGAAAGAATATGGCACCCTACTGTTTTTCTGCCAGGTGTAATTGGGAATAATTCTATTTAAATTTGCTCCAATGGCACCCTAGAATTTACTTTATTGTAAATAAACAAGATGGACAGGAGGATGTCTGATACTTTCATCTCATAGATTTAACAATAGCAACAACAACCAAACAAAATACCAAACAAAAAAGAAAGGTCAGTTCAGATACAAAAAATTGAATTGGCCATTCGAAAGTGACTCCAAGGAAGTTCAGTGCACTTGGGTAGGGGTGGCCAACTGGGACAGATTGGATTTGGCTTGCCCTTGGAAATGGACAAAAGCTTCAGGTGTGGTTTGCTCTGTGTTCAAAGATGAGTAAAGAGGGTTTTTCCAAATGTAGTTCAGGAGCTGTAATATCTGTGATTACTGACAGAAATGCAGTTTTACCAAACTGATTTTGACATTAATATTTGTAGAGAAGCCTGTCTTTATAAATGCTACTTATAAAGTTCATAGACGTTATAATTTAATTACTGCATTTATTGTGTTCTACAACAGTGAATTGAATTTCCATGTTTTCTGTTGACTTCAAGTAAAAGTGGACTGACTTGTCACTGTGTTGACTGAAATACTTGCAGTAAATACTGCTAGCCAGTGCCTGGGGCAAAATAAATTAGAAACTGTAAAGAAAAAAACCCAACCAGCATTTCAATCTACATATGATCCATGAGAAAGAATATATGGCTATAGGGCCATATTTTAAAAAATGTCTCTTAAAGCTTATGAACTTGCACAGTCCTAAATGTGTGTATTAGAGATGTTCCCATTGTGTTGGATATTTTTTTACTTCAATGAATACCAGCCACTCTGTAGCTGACAACTTGTAATTCAAGGTGTTAAATGTTTGTGAGGAACTGCACCCAGTTACAGTCAGTAAAAGCTGATGCTGATTATTTGATAGTTGGAGGGAATTCTCTGCAGCCCCCATCCTCCACATGACTGTTTCTGGCTTTCATTTTGTTGGGATATAATCCAGTGAACTCCCCTGCAACACCAGCTAGAAAAATCCACGTGTTCTTCAGCACAATACTGAGATGTATCAATCCAGCTTCCCCGTGCTGGGCCCTTAAAATTGCATCCACTGAACCACAAGTTTATTTTTACCTTGGTCATTCTGGTTTTTATTTCTATTTTTGTTTAGTTTCTCCTAGGAAAATGTTATTAACAGTGCCTCTTTTTTTTTTTCTATTCTTTTGTTTCCCGGGGTTGTGTCTTAAATACAGATTAAATGACAATATTTACAGTGTCTGATGAGGCTTGAAAAGCTGAGGTTTATCATCTTTTATTAAGACTTCTGTTTATCTGTAAAGCTGGGAAGAAAAGGGGAGAATGAGAAAACCTTCTTCCCAGAATCCCACCTGGGGTCTCAGAATTCAGTTCCCCTTACACTATTTTTAGCTGCTAACAATTACTCTTTTAACTCACTTGGAAAACTTTTTTTCTCATTAATTTCTAAACCACAGCTATGATACAGAAAAAAGGTCTGTCTTCTGTGGAAAGATTGTTATTAGGTTTACTTGGTTTTCTTATGTGGTTTTGTTTAAAAAAAAGATAGGGAGACTAATGGTGGTCCAGATCTTTTTTGTTGATACAGAATTTTCTCATAATCCTTTTAAAAATCAATGTATAAACCTGTTAACTGAAAATTAGTATACATACCCATATATCTTTGCATATATCCACATGTTCTCTTCCCTTCTTGATTTAATAGAATTAGATATTTTTCTGTGTTTTATATAATACAGTCTTTAATCTGTTGCATTTACAAAGAAAGTGCAGCACAGATGTGACCTGGAAGTATATGAAAGAGGATGTAGAAATTGGCAGAATAAATGAATGTTGCCCTCTCTTTTTTGGGGTGCCTGTAAAGCAGGCTCAGTTCAAGGAAGTGTTTGCATGGCAAAGTTTGCTTTAATTATCCTTCATCTTCACTGGGTTGCCTTTTCCTATTCAGAACTATCCCCTGAGAAAGCTGACAACTCTAGTTTTTGCCATCTCTTTATTATTTTATTTTGGTAATTTATACTCTCAAGGCATTTTACCAGATTTTGCTAAATGCTTAATGTTCATTAACATTTGGTTGTTTACCAGATGTTACTGAAATGGACAGAGGCCATGATTTTTAAAAATTATCCTGTTTTGCCTACCTCTAGAAATAGTTTAGAGCAAACAGTCTAAGGCTGTTGTAATTCAGTACTTAGACATAATTTGAGAACAGATGATGGTGTATGTCCTGTATTTAGAATTTTTACACGTGGGAGAAACAAACAAACAAAAAATCAGAATATTTTTTTCAGTACCTGTGAAAGCAGGTGCGTTCTGCACTATGGGCAAGAGGGGGAAAATGGCTTGTACCTCTCTTATCAATCAGATTGAGATTGATATGGTTGATGTAGAAGCAAATCAATGTAGTTTATTGAATTCTACAGTTTTCCAGACTGTGGGATGAGTTCAAAGTCTAATCTATATGTATCTAATTATTCAGTAGCTCTAGATTATTTAATGCAGATTCATTCTGTGATGGCAATTTTCTACTTTCAGTGCAATAGTTCCATCAATCTTGAGTTGTCCTTCCTGGTCCCTCAAGAACAAAGCAGTGACACGAGGGACAGGGCAGGGATGAGCCCGGGCTGTTGGCAGGCAGGAGGAGCAGGAGCAGGAGATTTCCTGGTTAGGGAGGGCTCAGGTGAGGTCTGCAGTGTCCAAAACAAGCACACTGCTCAAGAAGGGTTTTTTTATCACTTTCTTCCCTTGCTGTATTTTGTAGAAATACTGAAATAGTTGGTGGGGTGGGAATTGATCTCTTCTCTTCCTCTATCCCAAGCAAATGCCTTTACCAACAAACTACTGAGTGTTTATCTTTGTCTTTCCCCTCGGAATCAGCCAAATAAAGCTAACTTTAGCAGAAGAATTTATAAGAAAAAGAGAATTACATTGAGCCCAGTGCTGAGAGGCTGAGAGATTTCACTTGGAGTGCAGGAGACAGAGTTCAAAGTTTTTCATCTGAGTCAGAGGTGAAATATAAGATTGAGTTATTTATGCCCAGAAATTAATATGATGCATTTTACTCCTTCCTCTATCATTTTTTTACAATGTCCAAGACTCCTTCCTCCTATAGCCCCCTCTGACAGGTTGTTATTTTCATAGGCAGCAAACAGTAATACAGCAGAAAGTTTTAGGTAGATACAGATTTGCCAGAGGAAAAGCTAAAAGATAGGAAGTAGTATTACAGCATCAGCTTGCTAGAATTTATTTAATTGCAGCTGCTCAAAAATGGTTCTTTTTAGATTGAGCTGAGTGATACATGATGATTATTTGTGTGTCCATGGGATCTTTTCATTCCTGAGAACCTCGGCAGCTGGAGAGGTGGAAACTGGAGTACAGTTAATATTCCTTGTCATTCCATCCATTTGGAAATAGAGAGCTATGATTAAAAATATCCTGTGTGTATGATGTTATTGTTCAGGTCTCAAAATAGTGTGAGATTTTACTTTTATTTCTAAAAAATAACAAGAGTTCATAGGATCTTTATTCAGACTTTTCAGCCTGATTTGAAGAATTAAATGAAAGATGATAAGAAAGGAAGTTAATATTTTTAAAACTAGTTGTTTTCTAGAGAAGTGTTTTCATTTCTGGGGGAATTTAATAGACTATTTCATAGAACATCACTTTGGGACAACCTCTATGCCACGGTCATTAAATTGTATTACCTTTTTCTGGTCCCTTTGCAAGAAGGAAAATCTCATTTTGAGTTTCCAAAACTTAGGGAGTGCTATTTTAATGGCAAAAATGGTAATAAAGATCTAAAAAATCTGAACTGAGGTATCACTGATGTACTAAATATAGTTTTTTAGGAATGAGGCTTATGTCAAAGTAGAATGCACAGTCTCTAGAAATAACCATTTTCTGTGTTCTCAAAGAATCCCTCAGAGAGCTCATCCACAAGGAATTTACTGTAAGACTGATCTCCATCTGTTCCTGGTGGATATATGCACCTTCCTTCTCTCCTGTGCCATCAGAGCTGTGATACTGAGTTGGAAGAGTATTCTAGAACAGTATTTCCAGGCTTTACTCTTGCAGTCAGCTTTGAATTGAGCAAAAAGTTGCCACCGTTTTTTGGAAATGACTGCTTAGCCTTGCCAACTTTTTAACCAGATACAATCACAAATGTCCCAGGAAATTAACAATTCCAATAGTAAAGAGAATTGGTATATTGTGGAAAATCCTTGTGCTGCGTAATAGTTTGTTTATTAAGCCATCTGTTCTTTGGTATGAGCACATTTTTTAAAGAGGCACTTCACTTGTCATTCCAGCATCCATCATTGTGGCTAATCTACTGCACTAATTAAAGATCAGCTTTATAAAATAAAAATATCTAACATACAAATCTGGAGCCCAGCTCTCCCTTTGCCGTGAAGGACCACATGGCAGGAAATTTTTTCATGGATTTCAGTGCAGATTTTCCTTCCCACTTGTTCTTTAGCGTGAGGGTGATTTAAGGCAATGGCACATGCAGCACTGTCAGCAGTCTGTTCTCTGGTTATTTAATACAGGCCAGGGCACACACATTTCTGTGCAGCAGAACCTTGAGTGCCATCTGTGCCTCTGGGGTGAGCTGGGGGCACTTGTGATGATGGCATCCCAGCCTCTTGGATCCTGTGGCTGAGCTTTGCCTCTATCACAGCTTGAGGCCTCACATGTTGTTCGTATCACAGCAGCTTCTAACACTGAGTTAAAATTTTGATGAGTTTTAGTCCCGTTTTGGAGGTGTTTGGATTTCGGAGCTCGCTTGTGCAGTGACTACAGAGCTCATGCACTTGGGAATGTGAACTGCTGCAGAGGATCCACATCCTTAAAGAAGGAGGGGAGACCCTTTCTTATGGGGATGGGGAGGAGTCCTTCAGCACCACCTTTTCACATCCAGCAGGGCAGATTCCCATGAGGGAATCTTCTGTGTCTGAGGCACTCCCAGCTGCCTGGGCACTGTCAGTGCTGCTGTTTGCTCCCTGGGGCGCTGCGTGCTGGCTGTGGGCATCTCCCTCTGGGTGCCCTGGCTGCTCTGAGCCGTGCTGCTGGCCCAGCACATCCACCTGGGCTCCTTGTCCTCTCCTGCAGGTGCCCTGGCTCTGTGCTGGGCTCCTTGTCCTCTCCTGTGGGTGCCCTGGCTCTGTGCTGGGCTCCTTGTCCTCTCCTGTGGGTGCCCTGGCTCTGTGCTGGGCTCTCACGGAGGAAGGGGCTGCAGGGGGCTGGGGTGGCCTGGCTCAGGGGCTCACACACATCCCCTGGGCAGCTGCCAGGGCTTCCACCAGGAGAATCTTTCCCCACTGCTCAAGTGCATTGATTCTGACCCTTTTATTGGAACATGGCAAGAACCTTGTTCAGTCTGATAGTTAGTTGAAATGCTGACCATCTCTTAAGTGTATAAAATATTTTAATGCTGGGAAATCACAGGGCTTGTAAAACATGTTTAGCAATTTTTACATACAGAGAGATCAGATGGTGCTGATTCTTTTTGTTGCCTCGTGTTTGCACTGTGAATGAAGGATCTTTGTCTCTGCAGAGGTGGAACCCCTGGTTCAGCATACCCTGAATGCACTTGGGGAAACAACCATGATTAAATGTTTACCTGAATCAGAACCTTACTGAAATAATTACAAATTTTGTCTTACTGGAGGATAAATTATTTCCTATTACCTCTTCATCTCTTCAAGCCTGCCTCTGTCCTCTAAATCTTGCCATCTGCCTTGGGTGTTTTGCTGCGTTATGGTCACATCATCATTGATTTGCTCTTTGGGGCTAAACAAAGCAAAGTAGGGCAAATTGTATTGCTGCCTACATGCTTTAATGTGTTTTTCTCCACATCCCCCAGCTTGTGAGGGACTGCAGTGGCTATAGATGGGTGGAGAATGGACCATTTTCTGTGATACAGATTTTGTCATCCTAATATTATGAGCCAATACATGCCATCCCTGGGATGTGCTGTGTAGGGTGAGATCTTTAGCACAGAACTGCCTAAAAAATGTTAAGCCTTCCTCATGAGACTACACACTTTAGATTAAAAGGTGAGTGCTCTGACATTCAGATAGAGACCAGCTTTTCTTTTGAAGAAATGTGTCTTTAAAACCCCCCATGTTTTAGTAGTAGACCAGTAATTGCAGTGATTTTATTCTTTCGCACTTCCCTCAGTCCTTCTCATTAAAATAAATTAACAAATTAGAAAAAGCAGATTATAATGAAATGAAGAAATGGCTTTAAAATGAAGATCATTCTTCTTGGAATGACGTTTAGTTTTGTATCCTTTGAGATTACACTAGTGAAAAATGGGTTGCCTGAGCTATCCCTGTTCTGCAGCTTTCTGGAATTAGAAGTGGTTCTGGACCTTGTGCTGTGCACATTTGTAGGGCAGTCCTGAGCCCCAGCACTGCAATTCTATGGTTGCTGGTAAAAGAAACAAACTGTAAAAGAATTACAGTGAGACAAGTCCCAGAAGAAATGACCAGGTGATTCTGAGGAGTGGGAAGTGGCAGCATGGAACACAACTTGGCTTTTGGCATCAGGTTTGAGCCTGCTGGTGATGGGAACTGAAGCATGGGGAAGATGGGGGCATTGGGAAATTCCTGTCTAACACAGGCTCCTGATGGGAAATGAAATGGTAATATGAAACTAAATTGTACATTTTAAAAAAATAATTCCTGTAGCATAACATTTCTCTTTCTGGAATGTGCCAGGAAATTTATTAGGGAATTTTGGTTATTTAATGCTCATAGCGTACATTTGCACCTATTAAGCTTCTCAGATACAGTTGACTAATTGATATTAAATCTTGCTGAGAGCCAAGATTTATCCTAATTTCCTGCTAATTTCAAGGTAGTTGAAAAGAGGCAGCTAAGTAGCTAAAGATGAAAACCACCTTTTTCCTTCTAGTATTCTGTGAAAATGAAATGATAAAACTAAGCTTTTCATTGTTCTGGGGCCTCTTCATACAGTGTGTTTAAGATACATATATTTTTTTAATTTATTTTAAACCTCAAGCAAAATTAATTAACTTAACTGAAAGTCTTTGATGGAAAAAAATTCTCATTTTGATACCAGCAAAGTTATATGGAAGTATTGTAAAAATGCTAATACCAGAATGTTCATTGCATTAAAAGAAAATTGATGAAATATAGTGTGAATCCCATCCTTTGGCAGCTGTTACATTTTATTGGCTCAATGACCCTGAAAAATCTTTATTGCTTAAGTACTCTTTTGCTGCCCCTCCTGTTCCTTCTGTTATTCTTCCACATTGCTGGGGGAGAGAAGCTCCACAGAACGTGAAGTGCTGTTATCATGGTGCAGCAAAGACAGTTTCATGGCAGCAACGAAATTAATTCTATTCCTATTAATGAATGCTGTTTAAATCATTTTCCTCAGTAATCATTGGGACTCACATCTACATCTTTCCAGTGTGGCAAAATGTGATAGGGCTCATTGGTAAATGCAATTAGGTACCATCCATGGAAAAACAGATAAAGGCTTGTGCAGCGAGGTTGCCCAGCTGCTGTCAGATCTCGCCTGGCAGGATTTTACAGAGCTCTGGAGATGGGTTTGGTGTGGTGTTCAGGACGCTGTGTGTGTGCTGCTTGGTGTGGCTCAGTGCTCACAGCAGTTACTGCTGGGTTTGCTTTGAGCAGAGGTGTTCACTGGGAGCACTACTCCAGCAGGGATATTCCATATTCCCCTGGAAGCTGGGCAGAGTTCCTGGGAAATTCTGCAGCACAAGGATGAACATGCAGTTCAGGTGCAGGGCTTGGTCACCTTTTGAATGTTGGCACCAGAGCTCTGACTGCAAAGAAACTTCGTGCTCCCAGCACCTTGCTCTGATGTTCTGTCCAGGAATGCAGAGTTCTGGGGACAAAAGGAAGTCTCCCTTTCTCTGAACATCACCTATGTTGTCACCTTTTCTTCCTGGCCCAGGAGTGGTGCCAAAGTACCCTCCAGTACAACCTGATCATTAGCAGTCATGGAAACCAAGCACTGAAGAGGGCCCAGACTTGGGTATTCAGAAGGTACTGCCCAGCTGTCATTGCACTACCACAAAACCAGTTTAATTAATGAGGATAATACAAGAAACTCAAATGAAGAGGCAGAACTAAGTGGAATACAAAGCAACTTTAAATCAATAGCAGTCAGGTTGCACTGTGAAAGAGTTATGAGGTGCTGCTGTTCAAGGTCTGTCAGTTTCCTTAGCAAACTTCTGTTTTCAAAGATTTAAAACTAAGTATAATATCAGCTTTGAAACTTGCAGCATGAATGCAGAGATTTAACTTACCATATCTGGGAAAATACAAGGATACTCAGGGAAGCAAGCATTTTTTGAGATTTCATTTTATTTTGAGTCTGCCTTGTCATCTCTAGCCTTGATTTTTAGGGAATGTAAGTCAACCAAGACCTGAAACTGAGAAAACATACCTCAGAGTCTTAGAAAACTGATTTTCAGGATAGATTTTGCAGCTGACGTGCCTTATGCAACTCCATAAAAATTTGACTTTGCCTAAATGGGAATATATAATCTTCAGGGGAAAGTGGAAAATAATTTTAAATGCTTTATTGCTAGCTTTTAAATGTCAAATTTTATAAGACCTCACAGGCATAAAGGCATGTACTCAGATATTTCTAGATCATTTGAAATATTGAACAATAAATCAGAGCACTTATTTTAAAAGATCGGAAAATAAAAAAGAAACCCACCCGTTTTCAATGGGGGTGTTTTGGTTTTGTTTGTTTTAAAGAAAAAACACATAATGTTTTGTTGAATTCATTAAGCATAAGCTTGCATTTCAGTTCAACTACTTATGCTTAGATTTGCATTCCAAGTCCAATTAGTATTTGCCTTAGTACAAAGCACACACTAGGACAAGGTTTTCAGTCGTGCCTGTGTCACAGATAGAAATGTGCTCCTTGAGATGATGTGAAGGGAGCAATGTCTAGATCTGCTCCCCTAAGGAAATCCATAGTGCTGTTTCAAGATTTATGTGGCAGTGTTAGGATCACCTGAACAGCTGGAGTTCCTGGTGACCAGCAGTACAGGTCGAGTCCTTATGTGCTCTGACTCCCAGCTTTTGCCTTTAAGGTAAAAGAAATTAGCAAGCACTAATATTAAAGTCATGTTTAATGAATAGATTCCTTCATACTCTGTTTTACCACAGTAAACCCTGCTTCACTTGTTGGCTGCCTATTTATCAAGGTATTTATTTTAATAACAGTAACTAAAAGATGACAAAGGCTTATTTGCTCTGTGAACAGTGGTAGGAGTTCAGAAGTCTGTCTGTAGTGTGAAAGAGTCCTGAGAGCAGTGCTGCTTATGCTGTGTACTGGTGACTTCAGGAGCAGCAGCCTGGCTGCAAGCAGATCCCACGGATCTGCACAGGATGGGAGGGCAGATCTGTTGTTCTGTGGGGAGAAGAGGATCAGATTAAGCATGAAATGGCTTTTGGGATTTGCTTGAGCAAACCAGGTGACTCAGTTTCTGATTCACAGAGGAAATTTGAAGTTGGTTCATGTTTGCCCATCTGAGAGGAAGGTGACTGGGACAGAAATTTTTGTGTGCTTTCTTTGAGAGCCCTTTTCCACTTCCTGGAAACCAGTGTCACACATTTCCCCTTGGAAAGGTACATTGGAATATGCTGACATAGTAATGTTCATAAAGCACTCTAAAATTCTGACTTTAGTAAACATCTCCAATCACTTACATTTTTTGGAGTTGTTTTGATACTTACACTAAAAAAAAAATGAAGAGAAAAAATATAAGCTTTTATGTTTTTGTGGACTTACTAGGAACTTTGTGACTTTCAGGGAACAGCTCCCCAAATCTGCATCGTGTCTGTCTACACAGTCTTCTGTCAGTTTGTAATCTGGAGCTGGAGGTCATGTGTACATGTTTCCACAGCCTCTCACTGGCCAGCAGACCTGGCAAAAATAATTCAGAGGGTTTTTGCAAGATCACTGCTTCAGGGTATAGAGAAATTGTACTAATCTGTCAAAACATTTCTGCTTATATAATTGCCTTCCCCCCTCCCCTCTGAACTTGTCCCAGTAGGGAGTGCGTGCCTCGGTCCCCTCTTGATTTTTCTTTTTACAGGAACAAATGTCAGCAGGACACCATTTGCAATTCCCCTTGGTGGCAAAGACAACTTCTGGGCATCAGTCATTTTCTTACACATGGATTAACATGACATTGTGTTTCTGATGCATTTGGAATAGATTTTAATGTGTGGTGGCTCTTTGTGTTGAGATGGTTGTCTCTTCACATTTGTGTGTTTAACCATGACCTCAGTGACAGCTCCTGGGTCCCCTGCTGTGCTAAATACTGGATCACAGAATGGACACAGCTTCCAATTTCCTGCATTCTGGATATTACCCTTGAAATTTCTAACAACTTTCAGATAAACAATGAATTAATTATTACACCGATCTAGTTCTCTGCTCTCAAGTATAACACATCCATTTGAGTATTCCTCTGAACTTGAAAGGCAGCCAGCAGCTCTGTTTTCTGTCTCAGCTCATTAGTGACCTTGCTTGTTTACAGTTGCAGTTTAATTCCCCCAGAACTCATTTAGGGTGCAGCCTGTTGTTAGTGTCCCTGTAGTTCCTGGAGTTTGGAGTGTGTGTCAGATGTAGCATTTAAGATTTAACACTATGATATATAAATATATAGATATATATAAATATATAGAATAGATTTCCTTAAGACAAATGATTGGAACTCTGCCCTTGGTACACTGAACAACTGGGAAAATGCTGATTTGGCTTATTTAGAGGAAAATGTAATGTTTCAAACTCTTAAGAGGGCACTGTGCATGCTACAAAGCCTCTAGTGTTTGAGATCTGTTAGAACGAGAGGATTACATCCTTTGTACATCTACAAATTGATGGGACCTGGATAACCTAGATAAGGTGTTCACCTTTTAATTTGGCTGAAAGGGATGATTTAGTTTGCATTTCTAGCTCCGAATTTTAAATCTGTCTCTCCTTATTGATATAATACAGAAGAATAAAGCAAACATATTTTTAATGGACCACATCCATAAGCTGCTTACTGCTCCAAGCTACAGAGATAAGCAAACTGCAGAGAATGCCTGCAGGATGATATTACATGAGGAATAATCCAAGTACACCTAATTCTTCCATGCTGAGGGATGCACCGTTGAAGCAACTGCATGTCAATTTGGTTAAGCGTGGTGAATTCCACCGTTGTGCTAAGGTGCCTAAGAAAAATTTGGCCTAACCTTTATTAGTGGCAAATATTTTCTTTTATAAACTTCTTAAACAAAGTGAGCCTTGTTCTGAAAATGAAGTTCTCTGTAAGCAGAATGTATAGGCAGAGCAGAAAGACAGAGACCCTCACGGAAGCTGCTGAACAACTTTTCCAACCTGCATCAATGAGTGCTCTCATACATGAGTATTCTCTTTTTATTGTAGTAATCACTTACTGAACAAAACCCCTTTTTTCACAGGATCACTTCTTTCTGCATTTTTCTCAACTTTGGTGTGTTTGCCACAAGTAATTTGTCATGCACAGGTTAGGGAAGAAATGGTACTCATCAGTTGGATTTTCTCAAAGTTCAAAACTGAAATGTACAAAACAGCTCCCTAGAATTGCAAAGAAGAAAAATCCCTTCTTTCTCTCTGCCATAAGTAACAGGCTTTAGCAGGTACTTTAAGAGTAAGGGTACACAATATTTTCTCTAGTAGAGCTTGGTTATTCTGTTGTCTTCAACTGTGGAAAGTTGCCTTTTAGATAAAAAAATAAAATAATAAACTGAGATGCAGCAAATTATCTTCTGGAAGCCAAAACTCCATGTATGATAACAGCGGTACTGGGAAAAGGTAAAAGCAAAATTTTTACCAAGAAGGTTTTTATACAGGTTGTGGAGCCTCAGTTTGTGAGTCTTTATAATCAGTTCTGCCTGGTGACTCAATGTATTAATATCAGCAAAATCACACCAAAAAAACCAAACCAAAAAAAAAAAACCACCAAGCCAAACAGTTTTGTTACAGCACTGTGATAATTTATCTCTGTCAAGTCTCAGAATGTGACAGAATAAATGGACTTGAAATAACTCATGAAGCCTGCAGCATCCCAGGACAGTGGGCTAATTAATTAGCTCGTGTGGAAGAACCCAAACTGACCAGACACAAAAATGTTTGTGGTTCATTTCTGATAATAATTTCATTATGTTTTGCCAGCCTGGCTTAACACCACAGCATTGGTGAATTGCAGTTCAGCTCAGGAAAGGTGTTTTGTTTGTTTTGTCCTCAAGCAGAGAAATCCCTAGTCCCTGCTTGAATCACTCCAGAATTTGATGGCTGGCATTTCAGATGGCTGTGAGAAGGGGATGATGAAAGAATGACAGAAGGATGTGGAGCATTCAGTTGTACAGCCCTCAGTGGCAGGATGCATAAACAACAGACAGAAAGTGTTTTGGGAGAGTAAAATTCCCCAGGGGATTCTCTTTGGAACGTATTGCCTTATTCCAGCTATCTTTGTTTTTTTTTTTTTTTTTCTATCCAAATACACGTGCACACGTGAAGCTCAGCTTCTGTTTTTCCTTCCTGTTCTTAGCATGTGTTGTATAGCACAGAGAGGGCCAGGCTGGGGTGTTCCCTGAGAAACATGGGGACACATCCCACAGTTGTGGGCTCACTCAGGCATGAGAGTCACTTCTGCTGTCATCCACTGTCCCAGGAAGCCCTGACACACTGGGCATGGATGCAGTGTGGGAAGTCCAGAGAGCAGAATCGGGAGGATTGTTGTCATGGTACTTACAGTCTCTAATGTCTAATATGAGTCATTAAACTTAGGAATTGCACAAAATGGCAGAAGGATAAAAGGTTGATAGGGGCTGTGTCTGTTCTTGGGTTGCATTAGTATCTTCAGACAAATGGCCCTGGTCAGTAGGAAATAAAGGACAGACTGCTGCTGGACATTTGTTGACACTGAGGGCTTCAAGGGAATTGCCTGTTTTTGTAATACCAATATTGTCTACTAAGCTCTGCTGCTGAGGCTGTCTCTGCCTGGAGAAGAGAGAAGAATTCTCCTCCAGACTCTCCTTTTGTTTTCAGATGCAGTAACTATTAGAATTCTGATGGGGCTGGAACAAACTCATTAATTTGTGTGTTCAGATGCCAGTTGGAGGGAAGATACATCCTTCCATCACTGAACCTCTTCATTCTCTGTGTTCTGTGCAGCTGATGTCTGCTCTGGAAACCCCTTTGTCAGCATTGCAGAGCATCTTGTGAGGAGTGTTCTGCCATTCCTGCAACTCATCAAATGCTTTACTCTGCAGAAACCCCAGCCTGGTCCAGATACCAAAATTTGACCAATCTGTGTTTGTAATCCAGATACATTCCTTGAACTACTGATAAACAGAACCCCAAGTGTAGAAAATTTGCATACAAAATCTGGTCTTCTGTCTCTATAGCTAAGGCACCCATCTAGCAGGATTTTCCTGCATGAATTAGGGTGGAAAAGGAAATCTGAAATATTTAATGAAGAATTTACAGTTTGAAAAAAAAAAAGCAAAATAAATCGATTCATAGCCATGTGAGCTGCTGTACACATGCTTGATACAAAAACTATGTCTAGTCTGGAGATGAAATATGCTTGAATCTCCCTAGTTTGTTGAAAATATCTGGCCTTATTTAAGAACTTCTCTCAACTCTTGCTGCCTCTAATCTGCACTATGAGATTCTCAAATAGCCAGTCACCCTCTCTCTACAAGGGGGAATTCTGGCAATGTTAGCTCCAGATACAGCCTGTGAATATTCTATACTCTGAATTCCTGTGCCTGATGCAATGGAAGTATTGTCTTGCCATTTTCAGACCTGTTGCTGCATTTCTTATTATTTGTTTTTCTCATGGACATACTGCAAACTTGCTCTTGTAAACAGTAGTTTGTAAACTGCTTTGTTTACTTTTAAGTGGGTTTGTCTGACCTCTACTGTGCCTGAAGGCTTGGAGGGCTTGGAATTCTTCTAATGTAATTTTTAAAATAAAAATGCTTCAGTCTCTATTCAATTAACACAGATTGGCTACGACAATTAAATTCTTTTTTTTTCTTATTAATTGAAAAACTCTCATTTTGTTCAAGCATTTAAAAAATAGGTTCTGTTGTATTTGGTGTGATTTACAGTAAGTTTATTCAGGTTGTAAAATATGCCTTTCTGTTCCCTCTAGTGCTGATGCTTTTTCTTCCCCTTTATGCAAGATAAAAATTCTATTACTTTTCTCCATGCCTATAAAACTCATAATCTGCATAAACTTGGTTTTTTTCTTTTTTTTTTTGCTGTGTCACTCACGGCTCTTCCCCTTGTTTTGTTGTGGATTGTTTTCAGTCAAGGAAATGTCCTTTCTAAAATGGCCCTGGATTAAACCAGGCTTCAGCCACGCTAAAATATAAAGGAAAAGATGGTTTTTATTCTCAGGAGCTTTTCAGCAGACCTGTGCTTCTACACTGCGTGATATTAAAGACTGAAGGAAAATCTCCTTTGGAATTAAAGCTCATCTGTTGTTCTCACACTGCTGCCAGAATTTCCAAATGGTCAAAAGATTATGAGGAAGCTCTAGCTGAGCAGGGCTCTGTTGAGCTATTTTCTTTAAGTAATCTTGGTGTCAAAGAAACAAGATACATTTTGAGTTTCTAAATTCTCTGTTATCATCCTGGTTTTCTTTCCCCCTGAAATGCTGCCACCTTCTGTTTTGTGGTTTTGAGAGTGGGTGTGTGAATAAATCAGACAAAATCCCTCGCTATCTCAGGACATAACTGAGAAGCAAAAATCTAAATGAACACCTGCCCAAACATAGCCTAATTTTCTCCATTTGAATTCCATTCATCCAACTTGGCATGATTAAAATGGAAAACCTTTTAGCACGTGGAAATTACAAATGTTGAGTTTGTCTTTTCTTTCTGCAGTATATAATTAATTAAGGGGTTGCATTTTGACAGCCTATTTCCAAATAAGTCTGTAATCTGAATGAAAAGAAAAAATAATTCAGAAGTTACTCAAGGCTTTGTCTTTGGTATCAGGGATGAATAAGCAAGATCCAAAGTTCTGCCCTTGAGGGAATACAGGTGGACACTGTGAGGACCTTTTTGATGCAGCTGATAAAATGGTTTTGCATTTATTTATTTATTTGTTTATTCATTCATTTTATTGCTACAAACTGTACCCTGTATGTATTTTCTTTCCTAGTTTGAGGTTTGTTCCAACCTCCTCCCACTCTGCACATTAAAGCTTTTGCAGTCCAGTCTCACACTGTCTGAGCTTGCTTTCTTTCACTTTTTTGCTTCCTTCGTTTTTTACTAACCACATCTGCCTGGAGAAGTAGTTCTCTGCCTCGTGTCAAAGCTCCACTGTTTATATTGAAGACTATGGTGTTATATTGTATTTTATCCGCCTTTCTCATGCACAGAAAGGTTTCTTTGTTGCTTTAACACCATCCAGCTTTACCTGTCAGGAGTATGGATCAAGTGCTACTCAGATTAAATTTAGCACTCTCATGAAGAGTTGTCCTCTCATATCTGCTGCCAGCAAAACATCTTGTGTTGCAATCCTACCATCCTGTTATTCAAGTATTGTTTTATTAGACATGAACACTTCTCAAGCAAGAAAGGCTGATTCATCAAGAGTTATCTTGAGTAAATGCTGCAGAAGGAAAGCCTGTAGTAAATAATCATACAGAAGAAAACTGTTCTCTAGTGAACAGGATTAAAGTTACAAATAACTGCTAATGAGAGTCCATAACTCAGGATCTCTCCTATCTTTCCTCCTCTCCTCTGTTCCCATACATTCTTACAGGGACATGGCATTTTGGATCCTGCTTCAGCACATAAATCTCTGAAGTACAGCTCTGCTCCCTATCACCTGCAGTCAATCACTGTATTCTGCATGTTCACCCATTATTTAATTTAATTACCTTTTTAATGGCCTCTTTATGCAGAAAGAGGAAATTACACTATCAAAGGAAAAACAAAAGCCTTCTTGAACATAAGTAATTATCTAATGAAGAAAAAAGCATACCAAGCAGTAGCAAAAGCAGTCCTAGACACTTGGTGTTTGGGAGATGCAGGAGAAAATAAACCAGATTTTGTGAAGACTTCCTACGCTTACACTTCATTTAGCACTGGAGAGCCATCCACAATAAATGACAGCAACAACAACTGAGGAGGGAGCAAGCCAATTTACCATTGAGTAAATAAAGCAAACAAGTCCCTGCTTTAATCTACTGAAAAACAAAGGGAACTATAAATTGTGTATCTGAAACACTGATCTAAGGCAGGATGTAATCTCTTGCTCCTAGGACTCCTGTCAGCAGCAAATTCAAAGTCAAGCCCCTTCTCCATAATGTTTAATGTGGTCCCATTCCAATTCCTTGTCCAGCTCATGGTGGCATGGAGGAAAGCTCTTGTGAGCTTTGCAAGCCCTGTGCAGCATTAAAGGATGAGCTATAACTTTCTCCCTTCAAATGCCAAGAGTTACATCTTGCCTTCTCCAGGTCTAAGAACTGAGATATTTCGACAAACACCATTTTAAATGCTTGGGTCCATCTTCCTACAAATGCCCAGTGTCAAAGCTTTTTGCATGCCTTTACTAACTGTGGCAGAATCTGTCAGCTGTCTTCATTAACAAACTTACAACATTTTTATCTTGAGAAAGAATCAAAAGTATATCCAAAAAAGTGATGAGCATAAAATCTTTCTGAATGGAAATTCTTTCTTTATGAATCCAATGTTCAGGCAGTGAAGTGCAGTGAATGAGAGACAGCAGCATCTTGCTTTGCCACACTCAGAGAGACCCTACTTGAAACCAGAGTGGGAAGATAACATTCTCATACAGCAGGAAACAGGATGTTACAGGACAGATGAGTGAATGAAAGGGGGGGAAAGGCATGTACTGATCACTGACCTCAGATGCCATAGTCTCAATAGGGTAATGAGTAAGAGCCATGTTAGCAAAACAGTGGAGAGTCTGAAGGGATAAAACAAAATGAATCCAGCTGTGGTGCCACCAACCTGCTGTGGTTATTTTGTGAACAACCCAACTATCATTAAAGTGCTCTTCAGGGACTCAGAATAAAAGTGTAAAAAGGGATTTTTTTTTTCTGACAGCAGTGGCAGAGAAGCTAAAAGATGAACTGTTTATAAACACAGCTCCTTTCATATCCACCATGGCTTTAGATAGTATTTCACTGTTTTAGACATGATTCCCCCTTGTGCAGTATTTGGTGGCAGGGGGCTGTGATCCTGCTCAGGGATGGTGCAGGACCATCCCAGGGCTGACAATGCACACACTCAGCTGTGCTGTTTCTCCACACTCACTCCATTCCCAGTGCCTTTCCCTGACATCCTAAAGTGGACGGTTCTGTTGGGCAGAGGCTTCCTGGCTGTGAAATAAAGAGGGGCCATGAGGCCAAACCAGGGAGGAAGCAATGGCAGCAGGAGAGGAGGAATGCCCAGCTCATGCTTTGGGACTGTGGGGGTGTTGCACCACTGCCTGTGCTCTGCAGGTGAATGCAGCACACAGACCAAACACACCTTTGTGACAGCATCAGTTTGGGGGAGGAGACAGCATTTGTGGCCCTTGCTTAAAAACAGAGTGAAAAAACTCTAGATTGGTGCTTTGAAAGCTAAAACTCCGCAGACAGAGATTGTACATAAAGCCTGAACAAGACAAATTATACAGACAAAAACCTATCAAAAACTCTTAGAATAAACACACAAGCATTCTTTTGGTATTCCAAGAGTTTTAAAGACTCAAAAACTCCAGGAAAGAGTAGGTCTCCTGCACACAACTGCAGCACATTATTAATTTCTAAATCTGAGGATGAGAGCTGCATTCAAGGCTACTCAGAAGATGATAAATTAAGATTAGAAAAATAATACAAGTAATTCTTCCCATTGGAGTGGCATTAACAGCTGTATTTAGGGCCAGGAAGACTGAAATGGATGCAGTAGCTGGAAAGTGCTTTTGTTGTAAGTACTGACTGCTGGGGAGACAAACTTAAAGCTTAGTGCCTGTTATGCTGCAAAATTTATCCCGCAAGGGTATAGGTTCTTCCATAAAAGTTACATTTTCAGACTCTGATCAAAGTGTTTTACACAAGTTTTAGCTCATGTATGTAAGTAATCCCACAGCTGTCATTTATTTGAAAAGAGAATGAAAATAGTACTAGACTTCCCTTATAAATATATGTTTTTTAACATTCAAATGAAACAGAATCTTATTCTATTTCTCTACACAAAGGAACACTGACACAATTTCCAAGCATCAAAGATGATTTCCAGCTGTTTCTCATGTGCTATTTAAAGCCAAACCACTAATCCCCTAGGTACAACTGATAAATTTAGTAAAAAATGTTAAGGCTTGAAATCTCGGATATTGTGCAATGCTAGAACTAGGTCTGGAAAAAAAAGCAAGTTTTCCATGTCAATGAAAGGAATCAAATTTATTTAAAGAAAATGTATCAGATATATAAATTCCCTGAAATAAGCAGAATCAAATGAGCAGGAAATCAGCAGACTGATTAGGACGCTTGTTGAATTAAGTTGTGTTTTCTTATTTACTTTTTCTAATAAAGGCTGAAATAGTAACTTGCATTCTGTGAATTTCTAGTTGTACAATTATTAGGAAATAATAATTGAATCTTTGAAAAAATTGTAGAACAAAAAACCTTCGAGAAAAATTGTACCAATTCTTTAGTTATACAGAATGAAAATCTATTTCTGTTAGAATTATCCTGCAATTCTGAATCTGTCTTCCTCTTAAATGTCTAAGAAATAGAGAGTGAACTACTCTGAATCTTTCTTCTTCTTAAATATCTAAGAAACAGAGGGTGAAGTACTCCAACAGAATGCATCCTTACCAAACTATGTGCCATGTCCAAGATGATGAACACATAACTGCGTGTTGCTACAGTTATATTCCACTTCAGTTCGTCAATAATTCAAATGCTTCCATCAGTGTCAAAGGACCAATTAAGCCAACTTCAGACAGTTTAATTGACACCCTCACACACTTCTGTGAAAGAAAAGAGCACATCCAAACGTGTGAGCAGGAGTTAAGAAGCAGAGTCCCCAAGGAATGTGACGCCTTGTGCTGAGGGACACACAGCTGATGGTTCCAGGAGGGCAATAATTACTCTGTATTAACTTTGCAGATAACCTGATGGTAAATCTATCCATGGATGTGGGGAGGTGAATCCAGCACACTCAGGGAGTGCAGTCGATAGCATCCAACTCCTGCCTGATGGATGCTTGTTGAGCATGAGGCCACGCTGCACATGAGTGAAAAAATACAGACCCAACTTGTCTGAGCTGGAAAGGGTGCAACTTCTTTGGACAGGGAGGTTTCTGCAGGAACCCTACTGCTGCCTCATATTGCAGAGAACAGCAATTACAGGTAAACAATCACCTCAGACACCCAAATATGTCACAATTGCACATACCTTCCCCAGAGCTGCTTGTGACTGAGGCTGAGAAATGAATGACAGCAAAGGCTGCTGAACGTGATGTGCACAGCACAGGACAAAGAGAAAATGATCTTCAGCAAAACTAGGGATGCACCCAAGCTTAGCAGCTATCAATATAATCCTACATAGAAATACACCAGCTCTTCCACTGCATGCTGCTATAGCGATCAATAAAACTACTCTGGAAGCACTTTTTCTTTCTTACTAGATATTTATATAGACAAAAACTGGGCTTTACTGTTCCATCACTTCATACTGTACCACCTTCATATTGTTTTTAAACATCCTCACTATAACTAGTGAGAAAAGAATGGATTTTTACAGAGCAATTCACAAAGACACTGAAACTCTTCAATTATTTAAACTATCAGAGAACTGACCTTAAGCTGTAGTCCCAAAGTGAAACATTTATTTTATAAAGTCTATTTATGTGTACCCACTAAAGTAAGACACTTATTTTATATTCTACATATGTGCACCCATTCAAAAATGTCTGATAACCAAAAAATAAATTGCTAAAAGGAGCAAGATAAAAGTGAATAAACAAAACTAACTGATTTTAATAACATTACAGTTTCGATTGAAATCCTCAGTATAAGGAAATTCATGGAAAAGATTGACATTGCTGCTTCAAATCACATCATTGAATAAATTCTCTGCTTTTTATTTTTTTAGGATATTTTTACCTTTTGGTGCAGACAAGATAAACCTCACATGTTAGGTACTTCTTTCATTCTGATGCTTCAGGTCCCAGTTGGAGTTAGGAAACCTTTGAGGTATTGATGCATGGCAATTTCTACCCACTGCCAAAAATTACCAAGGATGTGGAGCTCTTGGGTAGTGTGAAATTCAGAAATGTGGCCTGAAAAGCAAATCTGAGCAAACTCTGATTGTTGTTCTAACGTGTCTCATTGGAGCACAGCATTTCTCCCAGAATCCTGTTAACAAAATCTCCATAACAGCATGAAACAAAACAGCCACGCTGCTGGGAACGCTCTCCCAGCTTCCTGCACGGGCTGCTGGAAAACTCCTCAGATCCTTGCAACCAAACTGCCCCTTCATCTTGTCCACGTGGATACCAGAAGATGAGAAGGATGACTGGCTACTTCGGACTGGAAATTAATTTAATTACTTTTTTCCCTACAGCTATTTTTTTCAGGATTCTGCTCTAATAAAAAGCCGCCTCAGAGACACCTTACATACTGTGAAGGCTCTAAAGGAGCTGAACAGAAAAGGATCAGGTGTGCAGAGAGCCAGGCAGCTCAGGGCTCCCATCCTCTGGAAGCATCCAGTGGGGGAACTGCACAGCTTTCCTGCAGGAGAAGAGTCAGGCCACAACAAAGCATGTTTCATGCAGGCTATCCCTGATCCAAACTTCTCTGGCAGCTCTTTGCTTTGTCTGCAAAAATCAGTTTCAAAAGTCAAATATTTCAGCTTTGTGTAGGCAGTAATGATATTGTAGGTAACGTGAATTTACACAACCTGCTTTTAACTTCGTCAGGCTTTTAACTTCTACATATTAAAAAAAAAAAGCCAAAAAAACCAAAACAGGAGATATCAGGAAATATAAATGCTACAGGTCTAATAAAAATCAAGTTAGGCAGATTTTAAATAGTCTGGTGAAGATTGAGCCCAAGATGCCATCTGATAGCAATTTGTACAATTTATTTATTCTGCCTATTACCCTGATTAGAATGCATAGAATTTATTTTGCTTTCTACCATGACCTGGCCAGGGCAAGACTGACCAGAAGATCAATTACAGTCATTTGTTATAATTAGTGAATTGAGGCAAGAAAGCTAAGTCTAGAGGTTTGGTTCAGGCTAAAAGACAGTGCTTCCTTCTCTTGCCTGAAGGGAAAGGCATAATTGTCAGGAAGAAACAAAAATAAGGAGACAAGAGGCCATCCTTTTCAAAAGCACTGACAATAAAGCAAGTGAGAGTCCCGTGGGGAGCTGTGCACCAAGAGGGAAGGGCAGATGCATGGCCATGTACCCTGCTTTGCCCCCAAGGCATGAGGAGAACATTCTTCATCTTCTCTTTGCCTGCCTGAGACCCATGCCTGCTATAAACTTCCAAATGAAGATGAATTAGAGAGGTCCTGATTCTGTGAGTTTGTATTTCAACAGTTTTAATTCTGTTCTTTTCTGGTCCAGTCAAAGCTCAGCAATTCTGTCCTGTGACTTTCCTACAGATTTTTGTGTGTTTACAGATATTTCCTACAGCTCTTTGTGTGTTTACACACCCCACCCATGGGCCAAAAGCAGCAATCTCCCCCTTGATTTAAATCTAGTCCCAGTGGTATAAGCTGGCAAATCATCCCATGGAGCTGCATCAGTGAACTCCCCTGGGGGTAACCCTGGTGAGTTTTTACAGATCAGGTAGAGACTGGACAACAGTTTACCTGCACTGGAAAGGAGGCACAGGTGATAAGGGCACAGATGGACCCACCATGGCAGGGCTTCTGATCCAGCAGAGCAGCACTCTGGAGTTTGTTACTTCTGCTGCTGCTGCTGAGTCTCTCTTCTCAAGAGCAGTAAGAATAAAATGCTCTGGAAGTGACTGAGGGACCTTCTTCAAGTTATTTATGAGCATGAGGGAAAGCTGCCTTGTTGCTTCTGCCTCCCCATTTGCCAGTGTGATTTTTGGAAGTGGTCTAGGCCTTTGCAGCAACCTGGCTCAGAAGTGATTATATAAATATGGAGGGGCACTCCCTGTGTGTGAGAAGCTGCATGTCTTTGACATGACACTGACATTTCAATATAATAAATTGCTGGATCACATTTACAGAGTGTTTGGTATCCTGTACATGCTGACTGTGCATTGCAGAAGGGTCTAAAGCTTGCAGACCTACAGCCTAGCAAACATATTCATGTTTAAGGGTAGACAGAAAGGAGACCCCTCTTTGGTGGCTGAAAGTATGAAGGCTCTTCTCCATTTCCAGGCTTTCTAGAGAGGAAAAGAGCAAGCCCATGTGTAAACACCTGTGGCATAAAACATGCCCATTGTTGGCTCTGTGCCTTGTAGGGTAAAAAATTAAAAATGCATCAGCATCACTATTTTACTGAAGATAGCACACAATAAAAGGTCAGAGAGAACAGAGCTGGGAGCTTCCAGAAGCCAGTTGATTTTCCTGCACCCTAAAATACCTGCACACTGTCAAATACTATATGAAGTGACAGCTTACCAGCAAGGTGAAGGAATTATTAAAATGTTCATAACACCAGAGTAGAAACCTGTGTAATCTTTTTATAGTAATTTTCATGGTGTATGTGAATTATTTAGCAGAATGAGTTCCCTGCCTAACAGAAATATTTAAATAAAGAGATGACAAAGAAGGAGCACAGTAATATCTTCAAAACATACTCATGCAAAATGTTTTCTAAGCATTTTTGATAGAAGAAAGTAAAAGCAGGCCCTGTGTTTTTCCTAGAGCATGTTTGAAAAAAACCACTTAACTGATATTTTAGCCTCTCTGCAGAGATCCAGGAGAGACAATTGCCAGATTGCTACAGACAATATCTTGTTCCATACACACAGACGTTCACCACTGCTGAACAGAGCACTTTGAAATCCGTCATTAGAGGGGAGTCTCGGTTGTTTCTCAGTCTGATGTCTCACTTGTTTTACACGTGCTTTTTCAGTGTCATTCCAAATGGCTTCTGACTCCCCAAAGCAGCAACTCCAATACCCCTCCTTCTGGAAAATGAATGCTCTCCTTCCTCAGAGAGCAGTAACAAAGAGACAAGAACATGCTTTCATCTGGATTTTTGATAACTCTGTTCTGCCGTGTCTGCCTTCATTTTCTTCCATTATGGTATTCATCAGAGCTCTGGGAAACCACTCAAAATGTTTCTTTGAGGTTTTTTCCCCCACAAAACTGTTTGCTATTTCACACAATTTTACCTCTCCTCAGATCCACTTTTCCATATTGCCTTCTTATTTTTTCTGTCAAAACCAGGAAAATGGCAAAATCAGATACTTTTTCTTGGTTTGGAATGAATAGATGTCGGTCCAACTCTACTGGAAAGCAACCATTCTACTGGTAACATTATAATTTAAATATATAAACCCCCATCGAATTTCTTAATAACATGGAGATCCTTTGTCCATCCTTTAAAATAGTAAATATTTTTTCTCCTCTTTAGGAAAATATGTTTGTGTTTTAAGAGATGTTGATTCAGTCTGTGGTTACACATTTTTCGTAGTTTCAAAATATCTAATTTCACGTATTTTGTATAAGAGATAAATTGCAGTACATCCTGGTATAATCCAAGTCCAAGAAGGCACGTTGCATATTTCTAACTAAAATGCCTTTCCAGGCATTATGTTATTAAATAATGAACATGCAATATCACACCTTGCTGCAGACCGCTGCAGTATTTATTTTCTCTGAATCCTTTGCTCAGCTCTGTGTTATTTCCTCCTAGTTTCCTGTTGATTATTTTATTTCTACCCTGATAGTGAGGTAAGTCTTGTCAACAGACCTGAAAATTTGATTATCTTCTCCCAGTTCTCAGTGCCTATAAAGTGTATTAATATTCCTCTTCTAAGTTGAGAGGTTTCCTCCCCGTGATGTGAAATGTCAGCCAAATGTGCATGGAGGATGAATCTTGGGTTAAAAGTGACCACTTCAAGTATTTGCATGTCAGGTGCTCCAATCTTAGGTTTTCATAGACCTCACTGTCTATTTATCTGGGCTGAACTTCCTCAGTTTGTCAGTGAGGATGTTGATGGAGACAGTGTGGAAAACCTTCTTAAGTCAAGATGAACAATGTCCGCTGCTCTCCTTTTGCCTGCACTTAGGGAATCTCAAGTGCCTTCTGTGACCTAGGGAATACCTCAAATCTTGAATATTGATTGGAATGTTCATCAGTCCATCCCTTTTTCTTTGAATGGGTTGCATCTGGCTAATGAATGGTGGTGGTGTGTGTTTGTTTATTGAAATTAGTTAATTTTCCCCATGCAATGTTGATATTTTAAACCAAGGACTGATACTTAAAAGTCTCATTTTAATTAGCCCTAAATATTTTTCTAGTGTAGCCACTGTGCATACAGTCTGTGTGAAAATTTGAGGCATTTTTTTAAAAAGTTGAAAAAAGGGGTTAAGAGAACCACATTCTGTTCATAATTTGAGTAAAATTCTGTGTAGTAAGTAGGATGAGAGGCCAGATCAAAGTCTAGCAGCTGCTTTCTATTCTGTAGAGCCACACTCACGTGCCAAACTTTGGTCTGCATTTCTGTTAGCTTTTCCTTTTCCTCTCCATCTGTATTTTCTGTTGACTTGCACTGAGTATGGCTGTAGCAGCCTTTTCTGTTTTATTTGCCCTGAACACGTGCAGCACAATCAGCAGGGGCAAGCTCTCTGCTCCGCAGTCACAGCACAATCCTCACACTCAGTTCTTGCCTTGCTGAGGTTCCTATGGCTGCATTCCTGGTGTGCAGGCTGCAGGTTTGTCTCCTGGAGGATATTGGGTGTTTTGGGCAGGAGGCTGCACCCCCAGAGGTGTGCTGCTGTGGGCTGAGGAGAGCAGGGCAGGGCTGGGCTGACACAGAGCCTGGGGGACGAGAGCTGCATTCATGGGCTCAGCATCCTCACCTGTTCCCAGGCTGGCTCCAGAGCAGGCTGACAACTGGCTTGCCTTGCCCTGCCCCTACAAAGGCCACTTCAATCTGCAGAGGGGGAGAAACCCAAGGGAGAGCGTGAGGAATGTGCTGGAGGCACTGGAGCGAACCCCTCTGTGCCGTGCAGCTGGAAGGCTGGAACAGTGCCCTGCTTGTGCCAGGCCCCTTCAATGCACAGCCACCTCTGTTTTTGAGTCCCTTCATGATTTCTATACTTGCCTCAAAACAGTAAAGTTTCATTTTCAGCTGAACCAGGGAGATTTTGCAGCCTTCAGACATGACGTAAAAATGAAAATAATGCCATGTACATGCTTTTATAGCATTAGGGAAAATACATTTCATAAGAAAGTTGTTGGAGTCAGTAAGTCAGGAGTTTCTCTGAATCCTTCAGAGAGAGATCAGAGTGCAGGGATTGAATTAAAGCCTTTGGATGGATTGAAGTTTGTTAAGCCACTTACACATAAGGCAGAGGTGAAAGTTTAGGTTTTAGCATAAGCAAGCAAGCAAGTAAATGGAATAAGTTTTAAGTGCTTTTAGTGAGTAAAAGGTCTTAGATGCCTGAGAAGTAGTACATGTTCTAGTGAAGGTTGAAAAACATGCTAGTGTTTCCTTAAAGGCTCCAAGAACCTAACTTCAGACATAATAGAGTTAGAGTTAAGCATATTGCCTGCATTTTTCAGTTAGAACAAGATAGGCCATGAATGTAGTTTATATGTAGCCTGGAGTGCTAAGAAACTGAAATTCTAACTGGTTAAGAAGTAGTGGTCTGAGTTTGTGTCTTAGCTAGTTGGAAAGTTTCTATAAAAGAACATGCATTAGGGAGAGCTGGTGCTCTAAGCCATGGCTTCATGCCATTGCATTTTGCCACTGCATTTTGCCATTACCTTTTGCTTTATGCCATGTGCTCTATGCCACTGCTTTTAATGCCATTGCTTTATGCCATTGCTTGTGCCACTTGCTGTTATGCCATGTGTTTTTGCCATTGCTTTGCTTTGTTTTTACCTTTGAGACTGATGTGCTTCTGTAATAAATAACTTTATAGTAGCTATTAGCTGCTTGGCTTTTTGAAGAAAATAACCCAACAGTATGGGTGCCATAGAGCACCTGGAGGTTCCTAAACCTCACAAAAGTAACCAAAACTGAGAAGAATTTTATAAGGTAAACTTTGCAAATATTATCTCCCTTGGTCATATCCCAGGCCCTACTGCCCCCAACCTGAAAGTGTCCATTAGTTGAAAATTTGCCTTCTGTTGTTTTATCTTTAGTCTCACAGAGCAATCAGTATAGTATTATGAAATAATACCTTAAACTGAGCTGATGCCAAAAAGCACATCCTCAGTTTGTATTTAACTCTTAGGTGTTACAGAGCTAATATATTCAGGACTCTTTGCATTGGGTAAAATATAGTCGAGGTTATTGATAATTATTTTATTGTTTCTTAATGAATTGTTGAAAAAAAATTTCAGATAATATTTGCTATTTTTTAATGTCAAGTGAAATGCTTATCTGAAGTTTTTTGGCCAGCTCTAAAAAAGTTAGTGGGGAGTAATGTCTCAAACACAGTAAATGTTAAAAGTTTATGAAATGTAAATGTGTTGTAGTGTAAATTTTGCAGTGGTCCTTAAGAATTGAAACCTTGAAGAATCTCAAATGTGCATTTCACGAGAACTTGAGACCAAACCATTCCACATTTTAAATGGACAGGGATATGTTGACTTTGGGAGATCCTGGTAAATTCTGAGAGTAATGGGGTGGAATTTTTTTTTAAAGACTTTTGGCTTTAAGAAACTACACATAGAATCATCAGGGCCACCACACAGCCAGGGAAATGTATGGATGGGCAAAAGATGGGGAGGATGTGGATTGTTTTGGTTTGGTTGGATCCTTTGTGAGGCAAGGAAAGGTAGTGTGTCCTTACCTGTGAGAGGGACTCCTCAGGCTGAGCAGGCAGTTTGCATCAAAGGACATGACGGGATGTGTTACCTAGGCTGATAAGAGGAGCAGATAAGGAGCAGATCTTTGCTTTGTGATCTGTGATGAAGGGGGACAAGGACAGAAGAATAGCAGAGTAAAAAAAGGACAGAAGAATAGCAGAGTAAAAAAAGGCTGTGAGATTCTCCTGATAATACAGGAGACAGAAGGGAAAACGTTGTTCCATATTGTCAGGATGTCAAAGGTGAGTCACAAAATTGGAGAATTGTCACAGAATTAACTGGTGTGAAAATTGAGAATGGCACGAAGTACTTTTTAAACTGAGCAGTGCACTTCCATTTTGCTGGTTGAATTGAGAAGAGTTACCCTTGATTCCCTCTATCACACATTGGACAGCTGATACATTAATATTGGGTTCTAAGTAGTAAAGGTTAGAAAGACAATGCAAGACCAAGTGATTCTAATATGACTTCCTTTAGGAAGACACAACGGGAAAAAATACATACACAAAGAGCATAATGTATCTGCTTCAGAATATCCCTGAAGTTTCTCACTGAGGGAATGTTGGGTGACTGTCACAGCACAGGCTGGCTTGTAGCTGGGCAATTAATTCAGCTATAGGTAAGAGATGTGGTTCAAGTAGCCTGGTTTGATAAACAGGCCCCTAGGTGAACAATGATAGGATAGATTCAAACAGGGATTTCCCCCAGTGAGTTCCATCTTAAGCTGCAGAAGCCCTTGATCAGAGAGCTGAGCAATCCAAACTCCCAAGCAATCACATGTGTATGCCTGGGAACTCCAAACTCTATTTAAGGAGAGTTCACAAGAATAAAAACACTTTTGTCATATGAATCACAGAGTGTCATGTCCTCTGTCTCTGACCCGGTACCAGTCAATATTACAGGTGACTTAACATTTAAAATCAAAATTATGTTAAGCTTTTAGCCTATGCTTGCCTTTAGGGCTCCTGTTACTTATTTAGTCCCAAAATTACCCATGATTGACACAAACCTGGCATGCTATCATTCTGCAGTTCAAAATTCAGGTGCTGGAAATAGGGCTATTTGCACAGAGGAAGTGAATTGCTCATAATTTTGCAATTTCCTGCTTGGATATTACGAACTTTATCACAGATTGTGTCCCATATCTGTGCCTTGGCAGGTAGGAGTGTGAGGTTGGAATAACTGGTTGCTAGGAGCTGATATTATAAAAGTGGTTGAAAGGACTTCTTATTCCATCATCACAACCCAATTAAGCTTTTTAATACTTCTGAGAAATCATCCTTGGTTTCTTTGAATATCAGATAAATCTTTGGCCTTTAGACAAGCTCTACATTTGCTTGTGAATAAATGTTGCTTTTACCTATGAGAGACAAAATGCACACAGATACATTTTTGCACCTACTTGCCACCGCTTTTCTGTGGAGTCTGCTGCTCTCTTAAATACATATCTCTACAAACACGTACCAATTAAAAAAAAGATAAAAAATAAAAATAACGGAGTCAGACTTTTGGGTGTATTGGGGTTTGCAAAGCCAGAGGGAGGTGCTGGAGCAGTGCAGAGCTGGCACAGGTACCTCACACTGCATCACAAGGACTGCCAAGCACAGGGCTCAGGATGGGCAAGGACCTGTTGGACCAACACCAGCTCTGGAGCAATGCACACAAGGTGCCTCAGCATTATTCTCTTTACCCACCCCTCTGTTGTTCCTGAGGAAACAGTTCTTGAATTACAGTTTGTGGCTGCTTTAAATCTAAGGGCAGTTAGAAAATAGCAACAAACAACACCTTAAACCTTTGTGTCTGCACTATTTCATGCTTTGTTTCATTTTTAGTGATTGTCTATTTCTTTGAATGTTTTTAATGTTCTACACATGACTAACAGGACAATTTCTTGCCAAGCAGTATACCTTGTGTCATAGAGGGTGCATTATTGTAAGTCCTGTGAGGAGCAGCTGAGGGAGCTGGGGGGCTTTACCCTGGGTGCACTCAAGTAAAAGACTCTGGTTTAAGAACAGCAGTATTTTCTGAGTTAGGTTTCATCTGCCAATCTCATTTCATATGTCTGAATCCCAGTCATCTTGAACTACACTAACTGCCTGCTCTGAGTAGTGCTTTTCCTTCGTGGATTATATTTCAGTTTCTTTTTTCCCACTCTAATGGACTGTGCAGTTTCTTGCTCTCCTCACCTGGCTCTGCTCCCCAAAGAGGGGCTGCAGGATGCTTTAGACCACCATTACAGGAAAAGCAGGGCAAAAAAAATCTCACCATCCCTTCAACAAGAGGGAGAAAGGGTGAAGATAGATTTTACATTTGCTGGCTCATAAAATGATGCAGCCATTCAGTTGAAGTACCCAGTTTGTGTCTCATGGGGAAGAGCATTTAAGCACAATTTTTTCTGTAAAAAAGGAGTTGTGTTCCACAGGCACCAACAGCAAATCTCAATTCAAACCAAAAAAATGAGGAAACTATCATCCAAATAAAAGGCATCAAAAAACCCCTAAACTTTTCTATGTAGGCCTGGAAATGGGAAGCCAGTTTAGGTTAGCTCCTGAGACATGGCACTAATGATTTTCTGCCTTTAGTTATATGTAGATTTCACCTCGGAATGTTCAGTGAGATTACAAACCTAAGTCACAGTTCTTTGTCTGTGAAACAGACACAGATGAGTGCAAGAACAAAAGGCAAAGCCCAACCAGTATTTGCTTTTGCTTGGGTGGATTGGTTATGGATGCGAAAACAGCCTTGAAAAGGCTTTTCCAAGCCCCTGAGGATTATGTCAAAATGTAAAGACTTGGCATTAGTTTAAAGAGTTATTTTTAGCCTGCTCAGCTCGCAGTCTGTTTCAGAACACATTCCCATGAGTGTTTTTCTGTGAGCAGCTGAGGAGGAGGCAGGGTGAGTGTGGGGTGAGAGTGAGCAGTGAGAGCAGGGCTGTGTGTCGGTGTCAGCTCAGGCTCCACCTGCCCTGGGCACGCCACAGAGCAACTCCGGCTCTTCACATTTGTTTGTCACAAACGAGATGGTGAAATGAGGGGTTGGCTTCAGCATTTCACTGTGCTTTCAAATCTGATCAGATGTGCTGGAGCAAAAAATACAGCCCCATTAAAGAAATGCCAGTAGATTTGCATATTGATTTAGATGCAGAAGGAAAGGCAAAAACCAATAAAGGTAGTTCAGTCAGATAATCCTGCACATGTGGAACACGTTTGAGAGGTAAATAAATAATGTTATTGATAATTTTATGGTTTTTTCACATAGTGTTTTGTGAGTGTTTTACTGATCTTTTTGACTGGTTCAAAAGATTTCTTTCATCCTCTCTTTTAATTAAGTAAAAGAGTGCCTGCTTTGGTTCTCTGCTCTAATATAATCCTGGAAAGGAAAGATTGCTACTAAAGCAGGTTTTTGCTTACACATTTAACTGACTGTATAATGAAAGAAAAGAAAGATTATTCCTTATCTGCCCCATTTTATCAATCAGAAAAAAAGGAACTAAAATCTGAACTCCATCTCAGAATAATTTTTATGATTTCCTGATTTCCTAAACAAAACCATAATATTGCTATGCTAGTAAATTGCCAGTTGCCTGTGTACTGTATGTTTTTGAGTAGTAAACAGATAAATATTTCAGGAGGTTTCTGTGAAATCCATACATCATAAATTTCAAAGAATTATTTCAGTTTCTATTGGTGAATTTTAAAAGGCATTTGCAGGAAAAGACTGCTGGTCCAAAATGATCAGGTTGCTGGCATTAAATAATCTTTCCCATTTACCTTTCATCTTTAATCTCAGCCAGCAACACAAAAGGCAATTAAAGTGTTTGTGGTTTATTTCTGCAGATTTTACTTTAAGGAACTGGAGAGAAATGTAAGTTATTACACAAGAAGCGTGTGTCAGGAGCTAATGAATTCCAAATGAAAAATATTTCCCCATAATGTGAGGCTGTATCTTAACATTTCTTTTCCAACAATTATACGCATTTTATTTCTGGGCTTTGGGCGCTCTTTTTTTGTTCACTGATTTTTTGGACCCTAGCAATATTTAAAATAACCCTTACTAACCACAGAGTTTTATTTAAGACAATTGACCTCTTGATGATATATTTCAACATGGAAGGAATATATCAGATTTTTCAGGGTTTAAAAACAATTATATTTCAAAATTATTCATTACACAGAGCTACTATAAAAAAACCTTTTCCCATGAGTAGCAGGCAGATGTTTTCTGGCATTACAGACACCTAGAAGTTCTCAGGGCCATCAGACTGCTGCAGCAGAAACCTCTATGAACCAAGCCACCACCACTTTTGGTTTTTTCTGGTCTGTAGGAGTCTGAATGAGGGGATTCTGATATATTCTATTAGAGAGCAGTGATTTAGTGTCAGTTTGTAAAGGGTGAAGGGTGAAACACAGACTCTGATAGACTCTAATTAAAATTCATGGATGATTTCTATACTTTCAAACTACTTTTTCAGTAGTACAACAGTCAGAAATGGATTATATTAATAAATGAATATTCCATCGTTGAATACTTAATTCCCAAATGAAATCTCTTTCTTTCTGGCATTTGAAATTAATGTTCTCACATGGAAAAGAAGCTGGCTTTATCTGTGGGATATGTGCTGCCATATTATACTGCCTTTCTCCATGCAAACACAAGTGGCTGGGGAAGTTGCATCAGGTTGGGTTTTTTATTTTGCTGTTTCTTTTTACCCATAGTCAACCGGATCCCCCAGAAAATGACCCTGGGCAGGTCTCCAGGGCCCGGGAGAGAGGGAGCAGACCCTGTGTGTCCCCAGATCCTGTGTGAACTGTGCAGTTTTGGATGAGTCCCTGTTCACAGAGCTGCCACTCCAGGTGTCTGCTTGCTGGATGGGAGAAATAACTGTTGGTCCTACATTTAATGGAACGAGATCCCTAAATTGGCTTTTGCTTTTTGTCTTTTATAGTGGGAGTTGCCATGGCAGAAAGGGCTTGAGCTGTGCCTTTAGAGACTCAAGTGAGCCCAAGTGACTGTGACTGAAATCCCACAGGGTCTTGGGCAGGTGAATCCTTATGGAGTGTCTCATACAAAAACCGCTGAAGATTTTTCAGTGTTAGTAAAATGCAGTGATTTATTCCCAGGTGCCATCCACCAAGGCACAGTTGTGGTGGCACTGTGGAGTGGTCAGCAAAACCCGTTGTTTGCAAATACTGTCTGATTTTCTGCACCATTATTTGGTTTGAAATATCCACATACTTCTGCTGCTCAACCCTTTCCTGCCTACTGGAAAACACCTCAAAATCACTCTCTCTATACTTAAGAAGAGCCTGTCAGGTAAATGAATACATTAATGGCAACAACAGCAGGGCCTGTCAATTACTAGGAGCATTAATTATTATATTAATTATGACATAGTTTAAAATGTTTTAAAGGCATATTGGACATTGCAATTCATTAATTTCATTTGACGCTTCAGCCATGTGTGCTAATTGAATTACATATATTTTGGCATAGCAGAATTCCCATTATGTTTCCATTCCATCTAGTTCTCATCTGTCTTTCCTGAAAAAAAAATGAAATGCTGCCACTAAACACAATCCTTTGAAGCTGAATATTAAAATATGTATTACACTGTAGACTGAACTGCATGGTGATGGAAAAAGTCTAATTTTTCCATACTGTAATTTGAAACTGTGCGTAGTTTTCTCCTAATGCACTGCATAGTTAATGTCTTCTTTTTTTTCCCCTCCATTGTGGAGTATCTAATTAAATAATAGATTAAAATACATGATTATTTCTCTTTTCCTTTTTTCTCTTCCTACCTTTAAATATTCATAACTTCCTCTTTGGAAATTTTGCTTCCTTTTTACAGTAATTTGTTTTAAATAGCACCTTTAAGTGTGTAATATATGGTCTATGTATATAAAGGAGGCCACTGACATTACAGAAATTTTGTGTTATGTATTAAACCTGTAAATACCTTTTCCCCTCAGTTAATGAGCAGCACAATTAGGAAAAGAGGTTTAGAATGCATTTAAAGTTTCAGGAAGTGAAAACAAGTTCTAATCTGAAAAAGTACTTTTTCTCATCAAAGATTCTGTTTGACAATGAATTCTTTACCATCCCTATTTCCCATTTTATCTAAATACATCTTAAATACCAAGAAGCATTTAAAAGTTAAACCACATGCTAGACCAGGTTTGTCTTTCCAGCCAACATCTCAAAAGGGGTCTAAGGAAGCCTGGTCATTAGGAAATACTGTAACTTTCTCAGATGCTTTCCCTGACCAGAGATTTTCATAGCACAGCAGGTGAGACCAAGAGTTTTTGCTTTTAAAAAAGAAATAAATAAAAGCATTTGTTTCAAAATAACACATATCCAACAGCTTTAAAATGCAGTTGTGGTGGCAGCAATTTGGGTAAAATTCACTGTTTCTCTTGTGGCTTCATTTAATTTCAAGTCATTGATGCTGTATTTTACTTCCCATTCTGCAAGATATTGCTGACAGTCTTTTATGGGGAATTGGTATGGGTAAATGGATTCAAAATTGTTCACTAGGAAAACCTATAGAAAACCGGAAAATAAATATCTCTATAAACAGAAATCTATTCTGAAAAATGAATCCTGAGTAGCTGGACTGATGAGACACATTTACTGCTACTTTAACTGTATTTAGAGGAAAGAATTGCATCATTCTTTGAAGGGGATGATTCTGTTCTATCTGAAGATAAACTGAAGAAAAACTCTCAATATATTTCATACTGCCTTGGGTAATATTGAAGAGAACATTAAATGCATACTGGTTAGAAGCTGAAAGTTGGTTAAAAAGAAACCTTAAGAGGGATGCTCTTTCTTAGAGATGTGATTTGTTTTTTTCTTGGAAGATCTACACCTACATTCAGTCAAGAATTTCTGTGTAGTCACAGAAAAATGAGGTTTTTAGTGACATTCCTACCTTAGGATCTGTTTGGTGGCTGTTTGGAGATGAAAAGCTCGGTTGGCAGAGTTTTCTATAAAGCAATTTTCATGAGTCATTAAAAGGCATTCTCGCAGTAATCCTTTGGAAAGGGGAAACCTTTCTGGGGTGGGCAGATCTCCAGTGCCCAGGGCAGGGAGGTTGGTCCAAAGCAGATGTGAACTCAGTGGTGGCCTGCTGGACATAATGCAAATTCATAGCAAGGATTAAAAAATATTTGAAATATTTTTTAAGCCATGACAAGTATTAAAGAATAAAAGAGGAGGGTAAGGGAACAGCACAAAAAATAATTTCTAAAAGAAGGTGTCATATGATTTATTGATTATTTTATTTAAACTTCTTATCTCCACACTAGATTTTGACTGTGGATGTTTTGCATGCTTTGAGTTTTTTTTTATTTTATATTTCCTTCTTTTAAAATTTTTTTTTCTTTTTTCTTTTTTTTTTTTTTTTTTTTGGGGGGGTGGTGGTTTTGTGTGATTGTTTTGTTTTGTTTGTGGGTTTTTTTAGGAAAGAAAAAACATCTGGTGTTTTTATTTTCAGAGCCATAGCGCGCCTGAATTCTTATTCCGAGCAGGCTCGATTTGTTGAAGGAGAAAATAAGTAATCCAAGTCTTTGAGCTGTGACTGCTTTATATCTCATGTGTTTTTTCACCCATTTCTGCTCCTTTATTAGCACCTTTCACTGTTGTCAGCTCGAACAGATTGAAAAGTAATGGTGAGGTCCAGCTGCTAAGTTAATGCTGAAAGAGAACAAAATAATTTTGGAGTAGGCAGCTAAATTCCTCTGCATTCTGATTCAGTATTCTGGCATGGGGGACATTGTTTCTGTTCAGTTCAGGCTGAACTCTGGTTTGAATATGAAATTCAGGAATGATTCAGGCTTTGAAGAATCAGCTCGTTCCTCAGTTAAATTACTTTGCCCCCGTTATTTGTATTTACACCTTTTAAATCAGCTCCCACAGAAACTGTTGAGGAAAGAAAGTTTCACAAGGTTATAAACAACAGCAGAGGGATTTGAATAATTTAAGCAAGCTGCATGGAATAATTGGATGCCATGCACTGTGTATGATCAGCCACTCCACTTTTTTTCCTTGTCATCAGTCTTTTGATCCTTTGTCTGACATCAGACAACAGAGTAACAGATACAGAAAATGAGGTAGATGGAGCAAAGAGGAATGAACTGAAAAATCAAATACCATATCAAAAAAAGTACCAGAAAACCAACAAATCAGTGTGTGACTGCTTACTCTATTGTACAGAGAATCTGGGACTGAGTAGGTCCAGTGGGAATGGTTTGTCTTCTCCTTTCTCTGTATTTTCAAACTATTTTTCTGATCCTTTTTCTCATTTGAAGGGCTTGTTTTGTTTTGTTTCTAAGGAAGAAAGGACGCTCCTCATTAAAACTTCACTAGCTAACAGGGAGTGATGTTGCCAGGTCACTGTGACTGTCCCTCACCTAGAGGAAAGAATAATATCTGGATTGTCCTTATCCTCTGCAAACACTGCAAGAGCAATCTTTTATGTGCTCCCATGCTTGCCATAGGACAACATAGCCTTTTATGAGAGCCCTTAAAGCTCTGTGTAAGGAGTTGGGAATTAGTTCTGGCTTCTGACTTTCAGGTCTTGGCTCTGGCTGCAGCCCATTGCTCAAACACCATGAACAATGCTGCATTCTGCTACAACATGAGCGTGAATGTATCCAGAAGAAGGCATTAGCTTAGATATTTTCACAATGTTCTTCTTTATGCAAAGTAATTTAAAGAAATTTAAACGTGTCAGAATTAGAAAATATCACGCAGGGAAGCACTGAACTGTATTTCAGTTCTCAGGTCTAGGATGACCCTAAGGAATTCTTCAGACAAGCTAAGAAATTTCACAGAGCAATATAATTAATTTCACCTTTGATCATCCTGTTGTCACTGCGAGTTTAAACATCCAACAAAAATAACTGTTTAAGAAACATAATGGCCATAACACAGATTTTTATGATCAAGCTAGATACTTCTTTAAGAGTATTTTAAAGAAAAGTCTTTGTGTGAATAATGATGTTATGGAGATGTAGCTCTAATGTTTACTGTGCCTCAGCAAGTTCCATTTTGAATATGCTGAAGTTTGCAGGAAAAAAACTAAGTTTCTTTTTCTGAAGTAAAACATGTAAAATTTGGGTGTCTCTTCTGTGGATAGAGTTGCTAACCTGACAGGTTTTGCAGACCAGGTGCTGGTGTCTGAAATACCTTTTGTCTATAAAATTCTTTTCAGAGTGTCCTGAGCATCTCATGTCGAGAGACTCGTGGTGCTACCTAAGGGGACAGAGAGTTCTGGATGGGGTGGGTTCTGAACAGCCCCTACAGAAAGCCTGCATCTCATTCAGGACAAGGCCCCCCAGGTAACCTCTTGATGGGGCTGGTGACAAATGGATTTCTTATATTCAGGGTGTACAAGATCTTTCCATGTGCCTCACATACCCCTGGGGTTGCTAAAATTATGAAAGTGAAGAGAAAATACCTATGTGTATATAGGAAGTTCTAGTTCCAAAAATGTCTCTGTGGTCAGGAAATTTTGATGAGCATAGAATAAACCGTGCAGTCCCTGCCATGGTTTAGTTCTGATAGCTTTGTTGGCTCTGACTCTTGAAAATCTGGCTGCTTTGTTTTCTTTAAAATGGAGTGATGGCTCAGAGATAAGCTGCACTCATGCCTCCTTCCCCAGTTCCTCTACCAAAGATGCTTTCCAAGAGACAGGTCTGTCCTACAGCCCTTAAACCTGGTGTTTAACCTAGGTGTGGTAAGACTGGCACCATAAACTGCAGGTTTCTTTATTTCCATGAGGTTTTGACAAGTCTGGTTTTTTGGCCCTCTCTTTGCTATCAGTCTCCTACAGCGTCCTGCTGGAGCCAAACCTGGCTCTGTCTGACCCTCTTAAGCCTGTCTTGGTGTGGCATTCCACAGATTAATTACTCCTATGTTACAAGAATAATCCTAGATAAGAATAATACTCTTTCTGGTCTCTGGTCATGCTGGGTCTGTCTGTACACCCCTTCCTGCTGCCCTGCTCTCCATCAACCCCTGCTGCAATGACCCCTCTGTTCTGGGGACAGGGACTTCCCTGTCACCTGGGGTTTGCTTCTGGGAGATCCAGGTTCACTTACCCTGGCTGGCAGCAGCAATTTCATTGATCACCTCTTCATTGTTCATTCACAGAGCCCCCTCAGCTGTTTCTTTGCAAGGCTTGCTTTCATCACTGTTTAGTTTCTTGTTTTGCCTCATCCTATTAATATACTATAATATATATAAAATATATATTATAGCATATATATAATATATTATATATATTATATATAAAATAATNATAATGTATATTATTGAAATAAGTTGAAAACACAGGGAGTATCTCAGAATAATTACTGCCAGACTATTCTCCACCTTAAGCCTGGTTTCTCATCCTATCAATAGTGCCATTCAGTAGGAGAAATGAAATGTGTGATTCATGGCAACTAAATATTTTTGATACTCCTAACAAAACACAGACTGCGTGGTGGGCAGTGACCTCTTCAGAGCTACTACTCTGGAGAGCAAGGAATTAAGGCAATAACGAATATTTATTTTTCTAGCTCTGCCTGTGTTTTATATGTTCTGTCATCAGTTTTGTGGAAACTTTGGGGTTTTTTTATTTTGAATTGGTGCTTTCACTGTTTTAAATCTAGTATCACCTAAAGAATTTCTGATTCTTTTTGTTTGGTTATTTGGGTTTTTTTTCCTTATGATCAAAACAAAGGGATCTCTCATGGTGCTATCAAGGTGTCCTGGACAGCACAGTCTGTTAAACATCCTTCCAAAGCTCCTGTCAGAGTAGCACTGTGGTTGTATTTTCATGTAATCCTTTCCACATCCATATTTTATTTCCATTTGCAGGCTGAGAGAATAGAATTCAGGGCAGATGTAAAAGCACTTGTTTATTCCTCTGTCATGGCAAATCAAATCAGTTTCTGGGTGTGGTTGTATCTGTGTATCCTTGATTTATAGGTCACAGTACTAGCGACTGGTAGCAGTCAAAATCAATTTTTAAATTATTGAGATTTCCAGTGAATTTACACAGACTCTTGTGCACTTTTTTACAGTGGATATGCACTATAACAATAAATGTTGGTGTGTTGTTCACAGAGGAAAAAGGCATTAATGATCTGGAATTCCTCTCCCCCAAAATGTCTCATTTGCAGCTGTCATTGGGCATTACTGTGCTTATTTCGTTCCCTTCTGGTTGTAAAAACAGAGAAAAGTTTCCTGAAGTCAGTGGAACAATGCTATGAATAAACCGATGTGAGAGAGATCTAGTTTATCATCTATTTAATCACTAAAACAAAAAAACAGGTCATTATCAGTTCAGTTACCTGATTGCCTTCTGCCCAGAGTGTAAAAACTCTGAAAAACTGGCTGTTTTAGTAAAACACTTGATTCTTCTTCCCCATCACCTTCTGCTGCCCTATCCCACAAAACAAACAAACAAAAACCAAACCAGAAAACCCCCATGAGGAGACAAAGGACTGTGCATGATTCAGTGTGAATCAAGCATAAGGTGTTTATTGTGCTTCTAGACATTGCTCATATTTACTTATTATCTTAGGTTACGTAGTCAGGCATTATTTCATTGTTAGCTCCCCTTTGTCCACACATCTCGTGATTGGTAGCTCTGTGTTATCCACGAGGCAAGCACACCTCATTTTCTTCATCTGATTGATTGATACTCTAAGTGTCATTTTCCTGGGGTTGACACCCCTATGTTTGTCAGCAACTTTCTGCTTCTTCTTTCTTCTTGCAACATCAGTTTTTTATCCACAGAGATGACCTAATTCAAAAGGTTAGGCTGCTTCATTTAATATATGTCCATTTTCCTGTACATACGATCCTACACTCCTCCAAAAACAAAAAAAGAATAAAGGGGAGGGAGGAGGGAATCTCTGAAATGACTGCCTAGAGCAGAGGGCAGTGGTGCATAAGCAGCTCATGCACCTGAAGGTTCACACATTTGTTCCAGCGGAGAAAGGAACCCAGAGGAAACCATTTCAAAAGACCAAGCAAGCCTGGCACATGATTAAAGTTGTAGTCACTCCTTGGTGTCACTGCCTTTGCTGTTGTGCAGGGGCAGGTACCAAGGGCTCATCTCCTGAGCCAGGAAGTTTCTGTATGTTTGGGTTTCAGTGGTATTTTCCCCACCTGCTCTCTGCAGTGCACACATGCCAACACACGTCCCTCTGAGAATTCCCTGAATTCCAGAGGAGAATGAGCTGCTGCTCCAGCTGGAATGGGCCAAATGTGTTTCTTTCAGACTTTGTCACACACACTTGTACCAGTGCCACAGCTGGGAAGGTTTTTTACCCCATCTGCAGAATATGGTTTGTAGATGTAAAGAAACACTTGGTAAATTAAAAATCACAACTTGTGAAAAATGAGAAGTGCTTTAATAATTTTCCTTTCATTATCATCTAATTTATCAGACCTGTAATATTCAAAACTTTTCAAGGGTTCCTCAGCTGCGTATCTCTGTACAATTATGGCTCTTTAAGTAGTTCTCATCTGCCAAGTGAGTTGTCATTGTATCTGATAAGTAATTTTGACAGCTGTAATGTGCTGATTATGGAGCAACACTTCGAGGATGATGAGGGTCATTGCTGGGGTTTTGCCAGTTGAGGCTGCTTATTTTCCATTAACCACAGAAGTGGTGTTAATGCATTTGTGGAGTCTTTGAAGAACTTCACTCAGGTGAGATTCTCCTGCTTGAGAGCACCCTGTTTCTCTGGGTTCCTTCTGGTACCCAGGAGAGCACCCTGTCCAGACAGCCATGCCAGGAAACAAGTGGACATGCAAGTGGGCAATTTTTGGTACTGAATCCCAGTTGTTCCCCAGTGCTTGCTGGGCTTTGTGAGATGTCCCCCATGGTCTCATGGTGTGCACTCTGCCCTGCAGACAAGAGCCTTGGCACAAGCGGGGCTCATTCCCTGTTAAAGCAGTGCTTTCTTTGCCATCTGTTTCATTATTTCCTTTGTGCTCAGTTTGCAAACAAATCACAAGCTTTTTTTAACTGTTACATCTAAAAACTCGGCCCAGCCTTACAGAGACAAAATGTTCTAAGCATATAATGAGAATAAAGATTCCTTGGACTCTCCTTGACAACTGTTCGATGCCTCTGTGTTCAGAATATGCCCTTAAAGCCACTTACACAATTCTGTTACTTAGCTCAAATACGATCATGGCAGACAGCCTGGTCTTTAGGCTTTGTAACCACCTGCAATTTCCAGTGAATCCCCGAGGATCTGCATTTACTCCATACATTTGGAAATGAGGTTTTCAGTAAACAAGGCTGCTAATGCTGTGGCAAGAGAGTGATGAGGATGCTGGTCACTGGTGTGAGTTGTGTGCTGCAGGGCTGAGAGGACAGGACACTCTCAGTGCCATTTGTGTACTCAGAGCAAGCAGGGGTGACTTGGACTGCAATAACCCAGCCAGTACAGATAACACTGCCATTATTGATCATTCCTGGAAGACAGCATTGCACCATATCCACTGAGAGGAAATACCACTTCTAAATGAAATCAGTATGTTCAGAAAGATATGGAATAAAAGCTAGCAGAGAAGCAGTTTGCAGCAAATGGCTTGAAAAGCAGTTACTCAGTTCCTCCTTCCAAAAACACATTTGTCACTCAAAAGTTCAGTTCTGTAAATGGCTGTTCTAAAACCTGTGTCGACACAGCACTCACTTCCCAGAGCTAGAGCTGAGCATACACAACAAAGTTCTGCCACAGCCAAATTCTGTTTGACCACTTGGGAAGGTATAAATGCAAATACCACTCGATGTTATTGAGTGGTAACCACAAAACTGGCTTTGAATTAACTTTATATCTTGATAAAATACTTTGTGTTTCCTACGAGATATATTCAGATTAATTCTACAATTTACTTCAGAAACTGCAAATATCATTTGTTTCTTTACACTGTGGAGGAACAGTTAAATAGAAACTATATAGATATTTATTTGCACTTTCTGAATTGCTGGAATAATTTATTGTTGTGGAACTTACATGGTGTTACTTTTTTATTGCTTTATATTGCACATGTTTGGTTTTAATAGTTGCATCCTTCATTCCATTAATTTCAGATTAAAAATTAAATTGCAACTGAAGTTCAGCCATAGCTCCTAAAGCATAAAAAATAAGCTTTGGTCTTCACTTTCTGGAGTGAAAGTGGGGGTGGAATACAGACTAAGTAGAAAAATAATCTCTCGGCAAGAACTGTGATATTACTCATAACAGCTGCTGGTTACTGTGAGATCTGTCTTCATTTCTGTACTACAGCATTTAGTTTTATTGCACTTCAGTTACCCAAGGTTAATTTAGCCTTTAGCAATTATGGATTTTACCAGTACTCAGGAAGTGGTTGCCTTTTGCCATTGATGGCACTGCAAAATTTGTGAATAATTGGTAAGATCCTGAACTTTTAATTTCACCTCTTTTTCCAGGCAGTCTTTTCTTTT
>VXBI01007060.1:85356-114247 GCA_013397375.1 Toxostoma redivivum | reverse complement strand
TTTTTTTTTTTTTTTAATGTGGTATCTCATTTGCTCAAAAAACTGATACACAACTGTCCTTGGGAGTTCACATTATAAAACATTAAAAGGGTTTGCTATGCAGAGGCTTATGTCTATACTTAAATCCAGACCACTTAAAACTCCCACAGCAGTCTTAACTCTTAGAGATGCAAAATACGCCAAAAGAAGGAAAGATTTTAAGTCATTTAAAGGAACAGATTGTAAATCCACAAATATTTCAATGTTGAGGTGAAACTGAAATATGTATCCACAACATGGTTTGTTTGACATTGGATTCCACTGAATTCAGTCCACTTTTAGAGTTTTTTGCCATTCTCTCAGGACTCAGTTTCGCACTTGCAGCAGGGACTTACTCAGAGGCTGATGTGAGGCAGAAGGTGAGGGAACAATGACCCTGGTACATCCCCACACACTGAAATATTTGCAAGACCACACATGCTTTGAGGACAATAAATCCAGCGATTAGGAATTCCTAGAGAGGCCAAATTCACATAAAGTAGGAACTAAACCCAATGGTGAAGTTCCAGCCCTACTGCAGTCTGTGACAAGTACTCTGTTTTCAAGAACTGGCACCCCAAGCTCCTCCACGTCTGAAGAAGCAAGGAGGGGTAATTTTTCTAAAAGTCACAAGCACCTCTCAGACTAGCACAGCCAGAAGTGGACAGCAGACATGGAGCAGGAGCCAAAGAGAAAGAGCAAAGTTATTAAATATTTATAGTGGAGCTGGCAAAATTCTAGTTTATAAAAAATGTAATTGTACTAAAGTAGAAGCATTTTGTGAATTTTTTTTTAATGTTTGTGCCACTTCTGCAGTGCTGAGGGGGGTTTTGAGAGGACTGGATTGAGAGTCTGACCTTTCTCTGAAAACAGCTATTTTGACATAGCTCAGTTTCATGAAAAGTTTCAAATAGTTTTTAATTTCACATTGGGGAAAAAAGCTAACACCATCTTCAAAGCTGCTGAACACCACCATTTCTGCCTTCTGTGGAGCTTCTGCTCAAGAGGGCAAGAAATAGGATAACATCTAAAAGATAGAAGAAATAAATATGGTTTTTCAGTGAGTTAGATGTGTTTTTTAGTGGGTTAGATAAAAAGCACAAAACCCAGCATGTTGAGCTCACTGTGGTTTTGAATTTACAGTTTAGAAAGCAAAGCTCTTTACATTGCTGAATAATTAATATGAGTAAGATCTCCCAGTGTAAAATCTTAGAAGGGACAGAGCCCCTGCTTTTACAATGGAGTTCTCAGTGTCCTGAATCTTCAGGCAGAACACAGCTGCAGTTTGTATATCCATTATAGTTATTTTCATGTCAATGTGAGTATAAAAACCTTAATCTAAGTTTCCATATAGGAAAAGTTCCTTTATTCTCCTACTGACCATACTATTCCATGGAAAAGCCGTGTTTGCAGTCATGGCTGTGCAATTACTGGAGCACAATACCCCTGCCATTATAAATATTGTGCCACGGGGCTGTGCTTCTGGAATTGTTTTGGTAGCTGGAGTCCCATCTGAATCATGGAATATATCGGGACCTCCTCAGGCTGGCAGTCCTGCATTGAAAAACAAGGATCTTACTAAAAGCTGAGTAGGAATTAGTTGCTGTCTCAGAAAAATCTGGGATTTTGCACTGCTTAAGTATTTGTGCTGCTTTTAGGAGAATGAAAAGCTGTGAATGAGGAGCAAAATGTCAAGTAGGAGTTGCCCAAGGGGCAGTCAGCTCACACAGCTCAGACTCTCACACCTCTCGTGTGTCAAACACTGAGCCTGAGCAGGCAAGGCAGCTCTGCCCAAAGCTGGGCTGGGGAGTCCTGAGTGCTGTGTCTGAAAATCTGTGTTCTCCTGACTCCTGGCAGTGACACAGCACTGCAAGCCTGTTCTGCACAAAAGCACAGACACTTGCTGGCTGCCTGAGCTCTGGTCAGTGGCAGGAGCTGTCTCCTGGAGTGTTGAGCTGGTGCGGAGCAGCCTTGGGCTTCAGACCAGCGCAGCACAAAAAGGCACTGACACTTCTCTTTATAAATGTCTAGTAGGAAATACTAAACTCAACAGAACAAAAGAGGAGGAGACTGTGAGGCTCAAAGGATTAGGATGAATTGAATATATTTTGTTAGAAAGAGGAAAAGCAATTCTAAATGTCCAAACAAATTAGAGTACAACTGCTTTTCTAGGGAGATGTGCATTTACTTTTTGTTTTGATGAATTTTGTTATCTTCATGACGTGATTTCCATTCTGATAAAAAGCCAGATGCTATATTTTTGACTCTGTTGCTTTTCATTTGAGATGATGTTTGTAGCAGAAGCATTTGTGTCCAAAGTAACTTATCCTGTCTAGAAATCCAATTCAAATTATGACTTTACATCAGGAGCTGAGTATTTCAGATTGTTTAAAGACAGGCAAGTGGAAGTAAAGACCAATGAAAAAAAGCCATGATCAGGAGGAACCATATGGTAGTCTTGTAACAATTAAACTCAGTGCTCTGCTTTGCTGCATGTCTGCAGGATGCACAGGCTAATCCCTTGTGTCCAGGCTTCATGCCAAGATTAAATTAATGTTCCTAAATTTTTTATTTAATCTGCTTCTGTAAGAAGAAGCCACAGCATAGTAAATAGCTGAGTGAAGACTTGAGGATGTGTGTGCTCTTTATCCCTTTCCTAACCTCTCACTCAATGTCTTGCCTCTCGTGTGTTTTCTTAGGCAAAAGGTGGAAGAGTCCTGAGACATCTAATGCATCTCTGACATTTTACTGTCTATGTTAGCAAGAGTTTAGGAGCCACTGAAAAGGCCCAAACTTTCCCTTTGAACTCATTTCATAGGCTGCCATGCCATGAAAGCTCCACAATTAAAGGTAGAATACTGTAATTATTTTATGGTTGTTATTTCTGCAGGATAGCACTAGCTCCTAGTGCTTGGCTCTCTCTGATTTTCATGGCTGAGTCTGCTGTTTAAATTATGTGATAACCAGTCCAAAGTTCCTGGTATAGCCCTCAAGTTAGAGCTAACTCATGCCTTTGATTCAAAAGAAACAGAAAAACTGATTGATTATTCACTGTGTGCTTTGAATTAGCTAACTATGCCCCAAAACAACGCCTTTAAAATTATTCCGGGAAATAATCATTTAATAAATTCAACATTTTCCAAGCTGCTTTATCTCAGAAATTGTCTGCCTTGATATAAGGCCCCCGGGAAAGTAGTTTAATTAAAAAGTAAGGTTTTCTGTCAGTCTGCTGAGTTCCCTGCAGACTAAACAGCTGCTGATTTTCTACTCTGAGTGTGACACGGTGATGCTAATTTTCTTATTTATCCCTGTGTATCTCACAAGGGAGCCAAATCTAGCAGGTCATGTTGGAGCACCTATTCTGCTGCAGGAAATATTTGTGTTAGTTTTGCTTCTAGGACTGTAGGAATTCTGTAAGCAATATGTATTCCCTAGCCAACATTCCTAATTCTAGGTCTCTATTTAATTTGAAAATCTTAGGAACTTTTTACATCATAGCTACTTTCACATACTTTTATTAGCATTTGTTCATTAACTGCTCAGTAGTGCTTAGTGGCAGGAAATTATTGCAAGCATCATAATGACCTTTTTAATTCTATGCACAGAGACCTCTAGATTGCTTTTTTAAAAACAGGTCCACCTTTTTTTTTTAATGATATGCACAGTAAATTGGGTCAGGCCCTCATAAGGCAAGTTATCTCCTATTTTTCCTCAGTGTAGACCTCACTAATCTGGAGGAGAAATAGCTTTGTGACCCATCTTTCAGGCACGAATGTGGAATTAGGGCAGTGTGAGCATCTGTGTTTCCTGGAAGAGGAGTGTCTGAAGCAAAGTGCTGCTTGATCTGCTGCAGTCCCAGCTGCAGCCCTGCAGCCTCGTGGGGGCACTGCCCAAAGAGTGCAGGTAACTGTGTGCAGACAGCCACGGGTGTTTGTAATTGTGACTGACACCTGTGCCAAAGGAGACAGAAAATGACCCAGCTGGAACTGAGTCATTCACAGCTTCACTTGGCTCCTGCAGGATAAAGTTCCACAGGCTTAACTACACCGTTGCAGGATTAATTTTTCAAATAGTTCATTATAATGTGGCATTGAAAAAATGCCAAGGCAAATGTTTCTCAGTGATGCTCATGTAAGTGTTAGAGACACTGTGCTGTGCCCTACAGCGCTGTAACTAAACGGGACAGCAGCTCCTGTGTGCTGAGTGCGTGGCTGTGGGGCACTGAGTGCACTCCTGAATCCACAGGATACTTCCAAACTGAAACCTGAGCCTGACAAAGCCTTCCATTGGTGCAGTGGGCATGGAGCTCCACACATTGATTAGAAAACTATACTTTTTTGCTACTGTTCTTAAAATCACATTTTCTTCCTTTTTTTCCTCTCTTGAATCGTGCAGATTTTCAAAAGAATAAAAGATCAAGAAATGTTTCAAGCTATTTGCAATAGAGTGTCAGTTTGGTAAGGGTTTGATTGATGGGAGGAAGGAATGACAATATTTTATATTTCTGTGATTTTAGAATAGAGGGTGTTTGCGAAAGGCACCATCAGTAGTTAATTAAGCACATCTTTATGTGCACAAACATTTATCTCCTTGTTACTTATTTTTCTAATCACCTGTTTATTGCAGTTTTCAAATAAACATCTATCAGTTCTCCATCATTTGAGCTGGAGTGCAGACCTGAGTGGGATGTGCATCTTAGCAGTGGGGGATTCCAACTGAGCAATGTGGTCAGATATTTCACTAGAATCACAGTTTGTCCAGAAAAATGACACTTTTTAAGCAAGATTTATGTAAACAACATGGTAGAGTAAGGAAACTTATTGTGGAGCCAGGAGGAAACCCAGATATCACTGCTGCTTTTTTGCTGTCCACAGAACTATCTCTTTATCCTGAGCAATTGGTCCCTGCTTCAGCAGAAGGATGAAGTCTGGTTTATTTGGTGTGAACTTATGGCAACAATGAATTACTTGAAGTGCAAGTGCAGTTTCCTCCTCTTCCAGTTTCAAATCCATAGAACAGGAAGGATAGCAGTGGATTTATGGTCTTGCTTTGCAGAGCATGTTGCCCATAAAATTAGATACAAGGAAATAATCATTTTTGGTATTATATTAAGGCATGAATACCTCCCTCTAGTCATGATTTCAGTATTGCTTCCTGGAATTTCATATTTCAGTGTAAGTTAATGGTATTGACTTAAATGAGCTGGAAAAGGATATACAGTAGTTACCACTGTAACTATTCTATCCTTACAGATATTTTACATCTCTAGTTATTATTTTTTTCCTATCCTTACAGATATTTTACATCTCTAATTACTATTTTCCCTCCTTTTCCCAAACAACTGCCTTTTCCTTCTTCAAAACATAACCTTCTGCATTCTGTAATTATTTAAACAGTAGCTACAGCCTATGATAGAAATCTCATCAAAGCTGTAAACCTTCCCAGTGGCACAGACACTCAAAAGGTCACCAGCTCTACACTGCACGAGGTATTTGCAGGATTCCAGTAGAGAAAGTTGTATACAGCTGTTATCATGGAAGGCTGGATTTAAACAAAACAAAACAAAACAAAACAGAGAAACAGCAACTCCTAAAAGACGTTATTGGGAAATCTGACATTGGCAGCATGTCATGGGTCAGTGCTGTATTTCTGAGAAAACAGCCAACTGAGCAGTGTCCCAGTGGGGAACTTATTTGCAAGTGTCCATCCAAGTGCCAAGAGAGAGCTTTGCTGATAAATTTTCCAAGAACAGCGTGCCTGTTTGGATTTCTATCCACACGTGAAGCCTTAAAGATTCGAATTTGATTCATACTGAGAGTACTTGAATTTGTTGATAAACTTTTAGCTAGAACAAGAGGAAAGTCATGCCGCAAGCAAATCCACAGGTTATATAAAATTCTTGGAAGCCTACTGGTGGGATGTAGTGTATGGAGAAGATTCATTAGTGGTGACTGTCAGATACCTCTGTTAGGACTTGGTGGATCCGTGGAACTGAATTAGGGTCTTAAAGGACACACCTAAGGAAAGAGCAGTGTTATTGTCATTCATGTGCAAAGCTTTGGAGGTCACTGTAACACCTTGATCATGGCATTTCTGTCTGTTTCTGTTCTTTGCATCAGAACTTGATATGTATCTGTCCTGAACAGGGCTTTTGCCTTCTTCAAGATGGGAGTGGATTTGCCATATGATGCTGGGGCTTTGATTCTTAGGCACTTTGGGATCGTCCAGGGTCTCTGTGCTTAGCTCAGGAAGTATAAAATTGCAACCTTAATTTTAAATAAAGGATTATCTATGTTGTTTTGCACGTTGGAGAAAAACACACATGGAAGTGTAATAAAAGGCTAGAGAGTAATAAAATTAGAACAGGATATGAATGTAAATGAGTAATTTTGTCAGCAGCGAGCTAAGGAAGCCTGTTTTCCTAGAGGTTTGAGCTTCACATTTGATTTACTGCTACCTAAAAGGTACAAGATAGAATTGAAGCTTTTCTTCTTGTTAAGCTTTTAGAACACTTTTGTGTACTCTGCTTGCTGTTTAGTGAGGTATGACCTCTTTGTCACCCCTGTACTTTTTCTGTAGCATCTCTGTATTGTGGAGCTGCATCATTTCATAGCACTTGAGGGAAACAATTCATCTCTTTAAAACGTAGTTGAAGTTAACAGATGGTCTCAGGAACAAATCCATGTGTGCAGTCACAGCGATGTGTCTTGGACACAGCAGTGTGAGCTCTGTTCCGTAAGGAATCACGGGATTGCCTGAGGTTGGAAAGACCTTTAAAATCATTGAGTCCAGCATTAACCCAGCCTTCCAAGCCCACCACTAACCCATGTCCCTGAGTCCCACATGCAGATGTCCTTTGAATCCCTCCAGGGATGGTGATGCCAGAACTGCCCTGGGCCGCCTGTGGCAGAGCCTGACTCACACTTCTGGTGAAAACATTTTTCCTAACATCCAACCTAAACCTGCCCTGGGGCAACTTGAAGCCATTTATTCACCCTATCAGTCATTACCTTGAAGAAGAGACTGACTCCCATCCCACTCGAGCCTCACCTCCGAGAGCAATGAGGTCTCCCCTGAGCCTCCACTTCTGCAGGCTGAGCCCCCCAGCTCCCCCAGCTGCTCCTCACCAGCCTGGTGCTCCAGCCCTTCCCCAGCTCTGTTCCCCTCTCTGGGTCTTCCTTGCACTGAGGGTTCCAGAGCTGGGCACAGGATTTGGTGTGTGGCCTCTCCAGTGCTGAGTACAGGGGGACAGTCACTGGTCCTGCCGGCCACCCTGGTCCAGGCCAGGTGCCATGAGCCTGTGGGGCCACCTGGGCACACCTGGCCCATGGTCAGGCACTGCTGACCAGCACCCCCAGGTCCTGCTCTGCTGGGCACTTTGAGCCTCTGCACCCCAGCCTAGAGCAATGCGGGCTTGTGGTGCAGCGCTTGCCCTTGCTGAACCTCCAGCCCAGTGAAACAGCATTTGGGGATTCCTGATTCACACACAGCTGGTGCCTTTTTTACCTATTGATGCCAATGATGGGGTGTCAGAGAGCACAGCTTTCCATCTGAAGTCTTCAGTATTCTTGGTGTGGTGAAGGCTGGGGAAGTAGCAGAGGGAGCTGTGAAAGGCTGCATAAGCATGCAGTGTTTTTTAATAACTTCTGAAATTGAATTCAAGTGAATGAGGCTGTGTAGTTATTAAAGGAGTAACATTGGGGATTGAACCATGACTCTGGTGTTTCATATAGAAAGCAGTAATTTGTAATATGGTTTTATTGATTAAGTCTTGTAATCACTAAATCTTGCATGTAAATGTGACTGAATGTGAAACATTGTCTTTATCAATTTCCAAACAGTGGATAAATTTGTTGGTTATATTTCAGAAATTATGAACCATCAGTAGCTTTTTTTCCAGGCTATTATAATTTTACCAGAGGAAATTATATCCTTATTATCCCTGCAGTAGTAACATATGGATCTACCAAGGCTTTCAAACATAAGAGAATGCAAACTTCAGAATTAATAGGTGCTTATGGCTAATGACAGTCTGAATGATTTGAAGAAAAAACATGTCCAGAATTTAGTTAAAACCTGTATTAAAGTGAAACTCTCAGCAGAGTTCAACCCTGCAACCAGAAGGTTTTATAGGAAGCAACTAGAAGCCCTCAGAGTGTGCCTCCTGACCCAGGAGAAGAGGTATTTTCCCTCTGCCCTGGCAATTGCTATAGGATTTCATGAATGTGCTTCTACCTTTACATGGTGTCAGCAACTTTTCCTTTTTTTAGCAATTCAGTGCTACCACCATTTCTATGATCACAGAATCCTATATCCACCTGCTCCCAAACCCATTCAAATGAAATCAAGAACAAAGCACAGAATTTTGCTGGGTTGTCTGTTGGGAGAAAAAACAATGTCCCAGTTTTCACTCTTATTACTTTCACCTTGCAAAGGAGATGGGAGGAAGGTGGTGCCAAGGTCCTGCAACTTCAGGGGTGAGTCTGAGTAGGAGAAAAACCCTGCCTGCTTTTTCTCCAGTGAGTTACAGACCCATACTTCCCTAAGACCCCAGTAAGCAAGGTAAGCTTGGCACAGTTCCCATTGGCATAATTTAGGTCTGGGGTTAGCTCAGCTGAGTTCAAATAAAGCCCCATAGCTCTGTTTAATAATGAGAAATAGTATCTGTTACGTTTTAAAGGCACTGTTTGTAATGCTTAATAATAGTAGTTCTATATATCTGTCAATGCATGTGCATCTGGCAGTGGACCTTACTTCATCTTCTGCTTTTTTACAGCTCTTACAGCTCTGTTATCATTTCCACATGCAATACAGCCGTTAAGACACCTTTTAAAAAACATAAAGATCCTATACATTTAAAATTTTAAACAGTGTTAGTTCATTTCTTTGGAAACAGCAAAACAGCCCTTCTTTTGAAAAAAAAATCTTACCCAGTTTTTAAAAACATTTGCAGTTGTTTTCAAATAAACTGGTTTCTGCAGCCACATTCTGGAAGTGTATGTGGGTTTTTTGCATTGTGTTTACAAATATCTCACCATATCCAGGGAGCTGTCATTATTTTATCTTTGGCAAATGGAAATATGGAGACAAAATTAGAGTTTATTTAATGCTGGAGTATCTTGCATAGGAGCGGGATATAGAGACTTCTAAAATACTTGCTGAGAACTAATTGGAACATGAGCTGCTTCTGTGACTGCTTTGCATTAGGGGTCTGCCTCTAGAGAGGGAAAAATGATAAATATTTAGTTTAGGGCTGAGAGAACTTTTTCTGCCTGGAGCTATTTCTGCTTTTTAAGAACTGTAACTTGGACATCTGCAAATGCTTGTCTTGTTTGCAACTAAACTGTGGATCAATAAATTAATAAACACAAACCACTGAAGTTAAGATTTCTGTTGATGGATTGTGAATCTGAGAAAAACTTTATTAAGAAACTATGAAGGCCAGTCTTTATAGAACACAAAAACAGTATTTGCCTCTAGACTTCCCATGTCTGCACTGGTTTATTTTTTTTTCGATTAAAATAAAACTGAAATCCACAATATATTTCAGATGAATGTTTTGTTTTGAAGTTACAAGGAAATGCGAATAATTGTTTTCAAAGGTTGTGTGGGACAGCAGTGGGATACAAACTCAGTGATGAAAGCTGAACAAGCTGCTTCCCTTCAGCCTTCTCTTCATCTCATGCTCTGGCCCCTGTGCACAGTTCATTACCACTGAGCAGCCTGCTTTTATGAATGCACAAGGTGTTAGTCTTTTTGAAAATCTTACTCTCAGGCTAAAGTCCATTGTTTCTTCTGTAGTCCAAATATTTGAGCTCACTGAGGGCAAACTGCAGAAAGCTTGGAAAAGAGCACAGCTTTGTCCTGGGAAACTCCACAGCTCTTTCACACCCCTGGAGGGAGAGGGTGCAGCAGGAAAATGTCTAAGCAATGCCTGATGTATGTTTTCAGTGCCTCAGAATTACCAAAACAACTGTGTGCTGCTCCTCTAAAGACATTCACAGGGTTGATTGCAACTGTTAAATGTGGGATTTGTCTGCCTAAATGTCAGTGGATGTATCTGAGCAAAGCTTCAGCTCCTGTGATCATAAAGGGAAACCTGTGATTATAGTTGAGGGAGTATTCTAAAAATCCTATGTTTATACCTCAGTGTACCTACTCCCCACCCTCCCTGCACACACACCCTTGCCATTTTTTATTTTTCACAGATAATAGGAATTATGAACTTCAGCACTTTTACAAAGTCACTGTCCTCTTTTGCAAAAATAAAGAACGTACTGTAATAGAGAAAGAGGAGCCAGGCCTGAATTAGAGGCCATAGATTCAGAGTTAATTTAGAATTTGGTACTTGGGTCAGATATGATTGGCAAGGAGATTTTCAAAAGGCTGCAACTGTAAATTGGAAATAAATGGAAAAGGATTATGTGAGTGGGAGACGGCTTTGAATCTATAATGCATGTCCCGAGACTGACTTGCTCATAAAAGAGCATGTGTTTAATGTGTCATAAAAATATTTAAGTCACATTGATCTTTGTATAAATATTTCATTTTTAAAGTTGGATTCTGGAGTAGTTAAAAATTAACTCTGTGTGCATATCCTTGCTATCATTCTGAAGTATAAAAAAAGGAACACCACAAACTGGGTCTTTTCTCCCAGTCCAATCTCACATTCTCACAAGATTCTTTATGTTGTCTTTTGTGACCAAATAAATTTTAGTCCTTGCTATATCATCTGTTCTGTTCTCTAACTCCTCTGAGAGATGCTATGGATGTATTACATTAGGAAACAGTTTGGAGGCAGAGCGAGCTGCTGCCAAGAAGGCACTCATGTATGAGACTGAGAGTGTGGGTGGGTGACTGAGATGTCCAAAAGGGACACTTGTCTGTGTGCCTTCAACTACTTCTGTTCAAAAGATGATGTATTTCTGTAAATAAAAAAGGATGTATTTTGAGTGTGCCCATGTTCTGCACCATTAGTTTTTCCACTACTGGGAAACTAAACTGCAAGAATCTGCACATCTGCTACCACCTGGCAGCTCAAGTGGCTCAAGGAGTGACAGCAGTAAAAAAAAGACACCTCTGAAGTATCATCATTTTTCTTTTTGCTATTTTCTTTACATAAATACAGTCTCTTAATTCAGTTCAAAAATGTTTTAGCTCCCCGTTGCTGTTGGTACCATATGGAATGGCCCCTTGGGCTTTCAGAAACCATTTAGTACTGATGGAGGAAGAGGGGGGAGTGTGCCTGGAGCTGCACTCAGAGCATCCCACTGCACAGGCACCTGCTTAATGGCCCTTTTGGATACACAATGACCTGGTGCCTGAGTCTGTATTTTCCCCCTCTGGAACAGCAGGTGAAATGCAGATGAACTTTGCAGGTGTCACTCCAGTGCATAAGACTTAGACCCCCCCCCAGTTATGATTGTTTTGTGCTGTTCCTCACAGGTGAAATTTGTGCTTTTAAAATCCATGGGCAGGAAATGCCCTTCGAGGCCGTTGTGCTGAACAAGACATCTGGAGAAGGGCGGCTTCGAGCAAAGAGCCCCATTGACTGTGAGCTGCAGAAGGAATACACATTCATCATCCAGGCCTATGACTGTGGGTCAGGACCTGCTGGAACAAACTGGAAGAAATCTCACAAGTGGGTGAAAATGAGGAGAAATTTTTCTTTGCTTTGGCATACATTCTCTCTACAGTCTATGTCATTGTCAGGTAGAAAGCAAACAAAACAAAGAGGAACCATAGTTGCAATATTCCACCAATTTTTTCGTTCCTTTTTCCTATTAGAAAATATATTCCTTTTTGTTTGCTTCAGTTAAAGCTTTGGACAGGACCCCCGTTCAAGTGGATAAATTCATCTCAGTTTTGATTTCTGTTTTCCATTCTTGCTTTCATGTTAAATACATCCAGGTCATAGAAGCTGGCTTTCAATTGATATTTGCAATTTTTAAATTGGTTTTCTCTCTGTTCAACTCATTTCAAATGGTAAGAAGAGAGGAATCATCCCCTTTTTTTTTAGTATATGTATGTCATAAGCTGAGCAGTGTCACATTTGAACAGTGTCTGACCTCAGCTTTTGTCCAGTGAGTCTCTGAGAAAGTGAAGTCCTCTGAAGAGGAGTGTATTGAAGGTCAGTAGGTGGTATTTTTACTGTGGAGCCAGTTCCCTGAACAAGCTCAGGTGGCACAGTGCCTTTTTCCCCTTTGAATTCAGGAAACTAAGCTCCAGACCATTTGTCATTAAAGATGAATTTAACTCATGTAGATGTGTAAGTGCTGTACAAATAGTTAGTTTTGCTGAGAGCCATTATAATAAATGATTTATAGTAATCATTCTTCCTTTCGCTCATCCAGGACACACGACAATTAAAAATTTAATTAGGTCTATAATGCATGCTGAAGGTTTCAGGATATTTAAAAAGAATACAGATTTAGGAGGAAGCCTGCAATAGCAGATAACCATCAAATTGCAGAAACAGGTTTTGTTTCACAATATCAAATTTTATTATGTTTGCCCCTCTCAAGTCAGTAACAATCTGGTAGAAATACAGTTGTGGAAAGTTTTGGTCTAATCTTGACTAAATGAAGTCTGGCCCACTGCCACCAGACTTTGTCTAGTGTCACACCCTCAGCCATGCTGCCTGGGGTCGCAGCCTTTCCTGCAGCTCTGCCATTGCTCCAGGAGATCCCTTCTGTGTCCCTCTGTCCCCCTGCCTATCAAACCAGAAAGCAAATCCTTCCAAAGCAAGGCCTTCAGGTTTTACTCATTAAATACCAAAGGCCTTGGTGGGCTACATGTACAGGGTTGTAACGAATTGAAGGATTAGATAATTATCATCAGCAGAAGGTGAGAGCCCTACTTAATATGGAAGAACGTTTGTAAACTGGCCATTTTTAGGTAGTGGATATGGAAGACTACTGTGATTTTTTCCTCTTTGCTTATTTTACCTTATGATGTTATCACTGACTTTCTGCTGGGGTTCATTTTTAGAGGCAGATCTTAACAGGGAGCACCATGAAACCCTCTCCCTTCAAGCCATGGCATAGACTTTTACCTACTGCCCCATTAAGATACTAAATTGGGCAAATTAAACAAAAAAATTCAGTAATACCACATTTTAATAGGTGGTTACATAGTTTTCTAGATATGTTCTGTTAGTCTTTTCAAGTGTTTTGAAAAGAAACTGTTAGTGAGGTGTCACAATAAATGAGTTTTTCTTTGATACTTTTCTGTGCCTATTTTAGGGCAGTAGTCCATATCCAGGTGAAGGACGTCAATGAGTTCTCCCCAGCATTCAAGGAGAGCGTGTACAAGGCCTCAGTGACAGAGGGGAAGATCTATGACAGCATCCTGCAGGTGGAAGCCACAGATGAGGACTGCTCCCCCCAGTACAGCCAGATCTGCAACTACGAGATTGTCACCACGGATGTGCCCTTTGCCATCGACAGGAACGGTGAGTGCTGCCACAGCAGGGTGTCTGCAGGGCTGGCAGGGCCTGGGCCACCACTGATCATCTGGCTGGAGAGGCAACTCCAGACAGAAATCATGTTCTCACCTCTGGGAATGGAGGAATCCTCACACTGAGCATTTCCGTCCTTTTTGCGTAATACTGGGGCAGAAAGTGACTCAGTGACCTCCTGTGGAAATGTAACCACCAGATTTAGATGGGCAGCATGATTCTTGGTCACTCAGTCCATTCTCCTCATTGTCTCAGATCCTGTTTCCCATCCAAGGGATGGCATTCCCCAAGGCAGCGTGTATTTCCCGATGCAGGGCTTATTCCCTGGATTACAGCTAGTCCCATGAAGCAGAGCCTGAATATGCAATATTCTGCATATGCTTATTGATTGTTAAAGCTTTTAGCGTCACAGGTCCACAGACTTGCCCTGTTGTGGTGCTTCCTGAAGTGAATCTATTATTCTGTAGCATGGAAGAAAATGTACTTTGGAGAATTAGTACCATTTCTTAAATTTTTGTTGGTTTGTTTTAGTCATTTTTTCTGAGGTATATATTTTATATTTTAGGGAGAATAATAAACCATAAAAGGTTTTTCATATGCAGCAGGTTTTGACCTTGGTAGCCCTGTATATCAGCTTCCTAGAACAGCAAAGAACATGGAACTGAGTTTGGGAATGGTGGCTGAGCTGCATGAAGAGTGTGTGGAAGGTCCTTCCTCCCATTCTCTGCTTGCTTCAGACAATTCTAAATACTTTCACCAGAAGAAACACCCTGTGTGCATACCCAGCAGTGCTCTGATTTCTCTCTCCCAGCAGAGGCATTTAATCCATGTTGTTTGTAGAAGGAGAGTACAGTTTGGAAGTTAAATCTGATTTTTGGCCAAATTGTAAATTGAAAGCATGCATGGAGCTACTGTTTTCTCTGAGCACTCATTTTCATGTTGGGATGTTTTTTAGAAACTCTTTGCCCTGTTAAAAAAATTTTAATCTGTATTTGTGCAGTTCTTGCACAATGCACGGATGAGCATCAGAAGACAACCTGTTACATGAATAAATTATAATGACTTTGGGGAAAAATCCATCTTGTTATCACACTCCGGGAAGCAAGTGTATGGTATAGGAAGTGCAATCATGAGGAATATGCTTGTGTTTGAGTAAATGAGGGTGGCTGGCACAGTAATCCTGAGGATTCTTGTGAATCCAGAGAATTGTACAAAGTATTTTTTACAGCAAGTGGGCATTTGGAAGAAAATATTTGGAAGCAATTCCCTAGAAGCTTTTCCTCTCCATGGATTTTTTTTCAACTGGGAGATTTCCCATGTTGTCATAAAAGAAAGTTCTCCATGTCTCTGAATTAATTTTTTCCCAAGGTTCCACGTTACTTTCTGTGTGGAGGTACTTAGAGAAGTCACAGATTGTATTTAATAATTTCCTGTGGGGTTTTTGGCAGATAAAAGGGACAGAGAAAACCCTGAAATTGGTGTGATACAGAGCAGTCATTTCTACTGCTCGTGCCTTTTCAGCTCCTATCACACCGAGCAGCTGCCTCAGGAGTGCTCATGCCTTTTTACAGCCAGACATGATCAAAAGCATGGGAAATGTCAGGAGTCCTTGGTTACATCTTTGTCCTCGTGTGCCTGGGACATGCTTTTCAGCAAAGGCAACGAGAAAATCATTGATTTAAATGTGACTTTAAAGCCTGCAGTGAATAATTGGTATGAGGTTGTAATACTTGCAGTTTCTTGGTCATGAATTCAATTAATATTTTTGATCTGTTTGTTCACTAAAAGAACAGTGCTGCCACAACCAACAGTAATTGCAGTCTAGTTTGCAATTTTTTAAGATAATGGTAATTGTTTAAATCCACTGGGATTAGAGACAAAGTTAGAATAGATGGCTTATTTTGTGACAGAAATATGTTGCTTAATTCCAGCACATTTCACTGCTGAAACAGTGAGACACTGCTGTCTCTCTGTGGCAGCTGATATAAACTTTCTCTGGTACAAATTCTTTGGAAGCATGCCCATTTTTGTTCCCTGTAGGGTGGTTAAAATAGATGTATGAGATGCCTGGGACTGTCTGGTAATACTGTGCTAATTAGGATTTTGTTAACAGATTTTTTTAGCCATTGTGAAATATAAATCTAGGTTCTTGTGTCTTCTGCAGGTTATCATTTTTTTAGGTTATGCTTTTCAGTCACTTACATGTGGAGCTTCATTGCTCAGAAAGAGGATAACCAGATACCTTAAAATCAAATCTAAATATTGCAGGGGGGCCCAAAAGATGGAGGTGGGGGTGAATTGTGAGGAAGACATGCCACTGTCTGCCCCATATGGTGGATTCTTTTCATGACCAACATATGAAAATAACCCCAAACATAAGTGTGTAAAAAGATGAAGCTATTCCATCAACTCTTTTTCTTTTGACAGGTCAGTGTCCTGTTAGGTGAAACATATTGTCCCTAGATCCATGCATGGAGCATTTTTTGGCCTTGAAAAATTATAAAACGCATTGGGGAAGGTTTGCAGAGAGGCACAAAGAACCCTGCAGGCTATGTTGGTGCACAGGCAGCCTCATTCCTACTCCATGGGAGGCAGGAGTGGGTGGGAACAGGGACCAGCATCAGCTTGGGGGTATTTCCTACAGGTCCTTGTAACTTAGGCACTTTAGGAAGGTAATATAAAACTTCCCAGTTACTTTTGGCAACTCTGGCCCTTGGTGTGTGATTTTCTTGTGGATAAAATTACTTTGTGTTCTGAAACTATAGCACTAATAAAATTCACTCTTGTATATGATGAGCCCAACTTGGATGGTAATGAGCTCTGAGTCATAAAATACAGTCATGTAAAGGCAGAGGACAAATTTATGCTTTGCTGTGCAAAGAACTGTGATTAAAGGTATAAGGTATAATATGTTTTAAAGTAGTATGCATGCAGATTAGTCTCATTTTCTCCTTAGCAGAGAATCCAAGTCAAGTCAGTTACTGCAGCAATATTGCTGCAGCTTTTTTCAGGTGACAGAAAAATTAAACCACAATGCAGAGATCTGTCAGAATGCCAGCAAAACCCATTTCTATTCACATGTCTTGTGCTTTATTTGTCAGGGATTATGGTCAAATGATTTGGGAACTCAGGTATAGATACAAATTCTGTCACAGCTCTGACCCAGTCTCACCTCAAAAATGGGGATGACTCCTATCTGCCACCCAGCTCTGGGGAGGACTTAAAAAATGCATGTTCAGACTGTTCAATGTGAAGATGAGACAGGGACCTGTGCAGTCCATACAGGTTTTATCAGGTTACAAATCCTGGACAGGACAGGACCTCACAGGATCCCCCTTTACAGCACCCAGAGCTGTGGTAGGAGCTGTGCAAACTTCATATTGCTAGAAAAGTAAAGCCAAACTTCATAGCTGAGCATCTGCATTTGATATTTATATATTTATAAAATGACAGATTCTTTCCATTATCATTTAAAAATGAACCTTTTTGACAAGAAGATAAATGGATTTAGTAACTGTGGAATTTAGGAGGAAATTGCCATACTAAATCAGTCAAGTCTTTCCCCATTCTCGTGACTGCTCCAAAGCAAGGCAAAAGAGCCAGAAAAGGATTTATATATCCATCTACCCCTAAAACTGACCTTGAAGAAACAGAGGTGTAAATGTCTGTGTCCTCAGGAAGGACTTTTTATATTCCTGTAGTCACTGATCTGCTTTTTGTTGTTTGAAAATTGGTTATAGCTCTGGGTATTTCCAGGAAAAGGCCAACATTTAGAAGGACTGAAAAAAAATGTATGGCTTAGTTCTGAATTGCTTAGAAATGTACTTACTTATCCCATTAAAATTTATTCTATTTTTAATGTTCTTAATTACTTTTTTGTCTGTGGGTGAGATGTAAACAGAAACTTTCAGACTAGCATCTCTAAAACTTTAATTAGTCTGTGTTTATAGTGCTTTCCCTTCTATGTCTACTTTTTAATCATATTGATTAAATTATAAAAACCCAAAGAATCATAAAGCATCAGAGGTAAGAGAAAAAAATTATTAGGAAATCAATAAGTGATTGGGTAACATCTCTAAGTCATCCAAATGACCTTCCAGAATAACACCTAAGAGTCAGAATCTTTGTAGTCCAAATCTGAAACGGCCATAATGAAATACAGATCTTGGAAGACAGATGTAATGAAATGTAAATGTGTTGCAATGATTTATAAATCTTGTAGGATAGTTAATGTGCCACAGAAATTCTAGCAATCTGTTAATGAAAATTTGGACAATTTTGCTTTCCTGAATTATCTTTGCTGGTCACAGACTAAAATAATACCAAGGAGAACCAAACAGGGAAATACAAAGATTTGTGTGAGAAATAATATCATGCAAAAAGAACAGAAGAATCGAGCAGATATAAAATGAGTAATTAAGTATATACAGTGGCAGTTTTTCATTAAATGCTCCTAGGCAGCCACTACTCAGATAACTCGAGACAGTAACGTGGGTGATCAGATTGTTGTGTCCATCACTAACTCAAGAGCCAATGCAGTTGGTGTGCTTGTTGCAGTTCTGGTGGGGAGGAAAGAGCTGTGCCCATGGCAGGTGTTAAAATGCCTGGCAAGATGAGGAGCCCCAGAGAGAGGAGTCCAGAGTGTGCAGGACAGGGCATGCCCTGCAGCCTCAGAGCTCCTTGCCCTGCTCCTCTGGGGACACAGAGTGTGGGAAGCGCCCGCGCTCCTCCGTGCCCTGCTCAGTCTGCAGCACACGGTACTGGGCTGGCTTACAGCTGCAGGGCCAGGGCTCTGGTTAACATACAGGCTTTTAACCTAAGGTGGTTCTAAATGCAAACAGCAGCCTTTCTTCAGGCCTGACCTGGAAAGTTCTGCATTTCAATTAAACTCCTAAAGTTGGCTTTAATGTAGTAGTAGTGGTAAAAAAATGTGGTGGGTTCTGACAAGATAAGGAGTGTGCAGCAGAGAGACACCTGCTAAAAGTCTTCACTTGTCAAATTAATGGAGTGAAAGACTTCTTTTAAGAAGCTGCATTTGTCTGCTTTCTCCTGTCTCTCACTCATTTGAGTGAAAAGAAAAAAGAAAACAAAACCCAAATGCCCAAACCAAACCTAATGTTTTGTCCCTAGGAAAAACGACTTTGGCCAGCACCTGTGGGGATTAGTTCACTGCATCTGACTAAATTCCAGGTTACGGGGGCTGCCCATTTCAAATTTAGCCCAAACAACTGGATTTTGCTGATCCTGGCTTGAAAGCAGTTATTACGTGTAGCGCTGCTGCAGAGTAAGTTTGTTCCTTGAATTCTAGAACAAAAATCCTCATTCAAAGAGGATTTGGTAAAAACAAACAGCTCTGAGCAAAAGCATTAAATGAATTAAGCAGGATGAAGTCTCAACTTGTGCAAAAAGTAAATTTCAGTGGAAATGGACGGAATTAAAATGCTAGCAGAAAACACATATATTTTTGCATGGTGCTCTCCCAGTTCTCAAGGAGCTATTCAGAGAAAGATCTTTCCCTTTCCTTCTGAAAGTTCTGATGTGTTTGTTCCCAAATCAGGTAATATGTCACCTTTTATATGTCAGGTTCAGCAGATAAACCCTGTTGTTGCTGGGTTTTATTTTCCATGTGATAACTCTGTGCTGCCCTATCAAATACTGTTAAGAACTGTAATGCAGGAGGTGATTCTGGGGTTTATCCTATTTTAAAATGTCTCTCACCTACAGGGTAATAGCTTTTGGGAAAACAGGAAGATACTTTTGTTGAGTAGTGGAGCTCAGGAACGTGGCTGTTAAAGCCATGCATTGTGGCAAATGTGGAAAAGGAGTGTGCACCTACTCGTAGCTCACATGTCAAGATGTAACTGCTAATTACTTTTACCATCTTACTTTAGAAAGTGTTGTTGAGCAGATGTTTTCTGATAGAGCCATGCCCACAGCATATCCCTCCCATCTTATATTTGCCTACAAGCTTATTTCTCTGCTGGATTGAAAGGAAATTCTTCCTATTCTTCAGAACTGTCCTACCTGTGCATGTCCTGTGTGCTTCAAAGAGCTCAAAGTCACAAAGCACTTGATGAACCAGGAGCCAGATGTTGCAGTCTGTGGATGGTTAGCCAAGAATGAATCTCTGAATCTTGTGCTGAACTCTAGGTAACATCAGGAACACCGAGAAGCTGAGCTATGACAAACAGCATCAGTATGAGATAATGGTGACAGCTTTTGACTGTGGGCAGAAACATGCAACAGAAGATGTCTTGGTACGAGTGAACGTCAAACCCGTGTGCAAACCAGGCTGGCAAGGTAAGGTTGAATAGCTTTTCTATTTTAATTTTTTTATTTCAATCTCCTTTCTTTGGTGTTTTCCCTCTACCTCGCAGTAAGGAAAGTAGGGTGCTTATTGCACTGGTGTGGAAAACTGCTGCCATTTCTTCTGCTTTATTCCAAGCCTGCTAACAAAGTGGATGATGATCCCATGTTTGGTTCCATTTGCCATGCTTCTTCTCTAGGCAGAACAAAGAGGAGACCAGACAAAAAGAAGTAAGACAAATTTCTACTCTAAGAAGTTATGAGTCAGTCTGAATATTCTGGAAGGTTAAAAAATAGCTGCTGGTTTGCCATTTTTCTACTATTCCTTAAAAGAACATTTTTGAAGCCACCATGGCAAGGTACTTCTGCCATGTGAGCTGGAGTTGTTCAGGTTATCTGGTTCCAGTCTCAGGATTGGCTTCTGTGGTATGCAGGAGCCAAAGCACCCTCACTAGCAGTGAAAAGCATCTTTAAAGCTGATTCCTGTCTTGATATTGAGACATTTTGGTAGGAATCAATTGGATTTTCTAAAAAGGCTGTAAGGGTCTATACCCTGTCTGGAGAAAACCCCAGCTGACAATGTGCAAGGAAGATAGATATGCCACTAATTATTAGGAACTAAGATGGAAATGGCTGGATTACAGACAAATCAATTGGATGTGTCCACGTTATGCAGGTGTCATTCAGAACTAACTTGACCTTCATAACTGTGATTTTTAAACATAATGATTGAGGAGGAAATAATCTGTTTGGCTGTTGTACTTAAAGGTAAATTTGCAGGTTGACATTTAAAAGAAAAAAAGATTTTCTATGTAAAATGAGAAGCTCTGGTCTAGAGGAGCTAGTAATGAAATGTTTGCAATCGCAGGACTCTGCTTCCACAGCCCTCCCTTGAAGCAGAGCCATGATTCAGTTTTTTTCGGATGTAGTAGTACCCAAATACTTTAAAGAGCATTTTTGTTGAAAAAAAATACAATACCTATGAAATATTTCTACATTTTCTAACTGATTTTACTGTTCAAATGATTTATTCTATAAAACAAATTATGTTCTCTTTACACTGGAGAAATGTTGTTTCCACTTTATCTCAGATAAATTAGTACCCCCAAGTCAGCTTGGGATTTGTATTAAGATGGGTGTAATTGATGAATATTTGTTTAATTTCTATATTTTTTTGATTTAGGTATTTTATTGATTGAATAAGGTTTACAAGGGTGGCAATGGTGTATTTCTATTGCCCAGTATTATTTCACAGTTCATGTGGGTGTTATGGTTGTTACTGGTTCAATCAGGTGGGTTTAGACACCAGGCAACCAATAAAAGGGACAGGAACAACCTCAAATAGGTTTGGTCAGGGTTTGGGGCTTTTTTTGATGCTTTGTTCATGTTACTTGTACATTTCCGTGTGTCAAACATGACTCTTCACCTCCCTGGCATATCCCCAGGTCAAGGAGCACAAAGTGCAAGGCGATGTCTCCTTCTCAGGGTAGAAGGTCTTCAAGTAAACAATTGGGTAGATAGGGCTTCATTCCTTAATTATTATTAATTCATTAATTGTAATTTGAAAATGAGCTGCAAAATAATACTTCCAGAAATGTATACATTTATCTAAATGAGATTTTTTTATGCCTATTTATTTTTAAAGGTGGAGAAATTAATGTAGGTGATGTTGTTTGCCATTATCTGTAAAAATCAGCTGTTTCTAGGGAAAAAATAAGATCAAATAAGCAAAACTTTCCAAGAGTATTTCTAGTAGTTAAAGAGGAATGGTGTTCTTTCTTCCTTGTGTCTGTTGCTCTGTGACCTCCCCACAAAGGGGCAGCCAGAAGGTTTGCTCCATTTTCTTTGAAATAATGCAGTATTTGTAAAGATTGGATGACTACAGAAAGTAAAATAATGGGAGGTTTTTGACAGAAAAAGAGGAATATGCTGAGTCTTTGGTTAAAATAGAAATGTTGCTGAAACATGTGATTTTTTTTCTTGTTCTTCAGTGTTATCCTGAACAAATAAATAGTCAGATTTTCAATTTATGCCATTGGCACTTACTTCCTAAAAGTTAATGGCTTTTGTAATTTGAAATATTGTGCACTTGTTTATATAATTATCATGAATAGAGACTGGAGTAGTCTAATGCAAATTCAGTATTAAAAATTTTACTGCAGCAAATTGTAATGTAGATGCCCTTCAGATAACCTTCACTGTGTTGGGCTGGGACAGGGACAAACAGGCTTATGTAAAACAATTCAGAATTATTCCTGTTTCTCGAGGCCAGCAGCACATGATGTGTGGCAGAGCAAATAAGGCTCCACAAGCCAAGGTGCTTTCCTTTAATCAATATTCCCTTGGGCTAACAGCACTGAAGTCTTCATTAAATCTGGGAGCTGCTTCCCTGCTCTCTGATGATGGACAATAATAAACCAGCAGCCAGATCCCCATAGACATTTTCAGCAAAAAAGCCTCCTCTTTATTCAGAGGCTACTTTAGGAACAAACTTGACCCAAGCTGACATCTGCTTTCTGAGCAGACCACTCTGGAGTGTTATTTGTATTCTGAGCAAGCTAAAAATGTAAATCAATGAGCTAAATTAATTCCTGATCCGTTCTTTTATTTGGAAATTCTCATTAGCGAGTTTTGTCAAGTGACTTCTAGAGCCATGCCACAAAATCTGTTAATGCCAGCTGTGTTTTCATGTTCATGATTTCCAAACAGTGGAGTGCCCATGTTCTGCCAGGTAGGTATAGGACTGCATTACCAAGAAAAGCTGGATGATGACAGTACTCCTGATACCATAAAGGCTCGCTCTGCAGTTGAAGATACTTTGATTTTTGGTTTAAAGCATTTTTAAACACAATTATGGGGTTTCCATCCCAAGCAAAAACCTTCCCCAGGTTCTGTCTGTCCCTTCAGGGCTCTCCTGGTTTCAGTTCTGTGGACACAAAGCTCACAATACATTTCTTCCTGGGCATTCCCTTGCAGTGGATTCCTTTCACTACAGTTGTTTCAATGCCACAAATACTGATTTCTGTAAAGTTACCTCCTCCTTATCCAGAGCAGGGTGGACAGACTTGTGGCACCCCAGTACTAAATACTCATAAAGTATATTCATTAAATAGCATGAGGTGAAGTAAGACAAAACCCTGTAATCTAGACCAGCTTTCCTTTGGCTCGTTTATGGTATTGTAATCTTTTGTCACATTTCTGTTACTTTCAGGACCACTTTTCACAAAACTGTACTGTTCCCCCATAGTGGGATAACAAAGGGAAATTAAATATAACTCAATGTCCTAAAAGATGCAAGATAGCAGAAAATTGAAAACAATTATTCCTGTACCAAGCTCTCTGGTGAGCTATGTATTGTGTGGGGAGAAAAAGAGTGTAGCCTCAAAAAAACCAAGGGCAGAATCACGGACCCAAAACTTTGAAAAATGTCAGAGGTCTGCTCAATTATTGACAAATATACCACAAGTGAGGTTGCTCCCTAAAATGCAGTTGGTTTCAGACCGAAAATAGGTATTAAAAGAAAAAAACTTCCCTAAAGCAACCAGCTGAATACCCTGGAAACGTGTCAGAGAGCTCACAACAAGGAAGGCTGGCTGTGCTTCCTGAGGAGATGAGTGTGGAGCAGAGACAACAGTCCCAAACTCAAAAGTCTCATTGTTTCCTCTCATGAAAGGAGACTTTTTCCACACCAAATTTCATATGGCCCTGTATAGGCAATGGTGACTAACCTGCAGTTGAACAGACAGTTAGGACTCTGAATAGGAAACAGGATTTCACAGCATCCAGCCTCAAGTGTTTTACCAGTCTGAAAAGATTTCTTTCATTTATTTTCCAATGTCTGTGAACCCATATGCATCCACACCCAACTACCCAAAAAAGAGAGTAAGGTTGAAGTTCTTTAAAAATTCATCTTAAAAGAGACAGTTCTGAAAAATTCAATTACTTTTACATAGTGTTGGCTTAAAAATGGTTTTGAAATAAAAGCATATCTTTGTTTATTCACCTAATAGATTATAAAAATATTTAATAAAGGGGGTTAATGTGTCAAAAATAGTGCATATCATTTCTTTTCTAAGGCATGTAGGGCTCACTAAGGTGACCTCGGCCCTTTCTACAGCCTAAAGGCACATTCCTACCACATCTTTAAGGTCGAATAGTCAGTCATTCAGAGGCCAAATGCAGTCAGATCAGCTTGCTCTTCCTGCTGAAGTAAAATCCTTCTTTTGTACAGAGAAGGGCAGGACCTTCCATTTCAGTAGCAGAGTGATCTCACATCACTTCTGAGTCAACATTCCTCAGAGATGCTGTTTGCAGTAGCTGCTGAGTGATTTCAGAATGGTTTTCATGGGGGCTTTCTAGTAAGATCCAATTACTGAGGAAAACCAAAACTATATTGGCTTTCATTCTGCCAATGCTTTTAACAAGGAGGAATATGATTACTAAGGCAATTGATTATTTGTTGGAGGCTGGTCAAGTGCAGAAACCTTGCTGATGAGGATAATATTCTCAGTCTTCCGGAACAATTTTAAAGGGCCAAGTATTTTCTGCACTAAACATAAATCAATTTGTATTACTCTTGTGCATACACCTAGCAGCTTAAAACACCATCCTTGTGTTGTCTTAGCTGTAAGATATTCACCCATATTTTTATAAATGAAATTTATTGTGAAGCAGGGAGTCTTTATGCCAGTCTAGGCTTGGCACTGCTGTGCGTGCATTATCCTTCAACCAGGTTAATCAGGATGAAATACTTACATTCAGCTCTTAACTTGAATGGCACCATTTTAGTAAAATATCCACTCTAAATAACCACTCCAGACATTTGAAAATTAACTGAACTCCAGAGTGCAACTGAGTTTTGAGCTTAAAATTTATATAAGTTCATACTTGTTTTCTTACTTTTTTTTTTACTGTATCTATTTTGATTTTACTTTGCTTTGACTACCAGACATATTCAGAGAAAGCAGTCATGCCTGTTCCAATCTAATTTTTCAGAAATGCTCTCTTTAGTAAGTTCTGTGTCTACATTATAGCTAAACACATCTTCCCTGAGCAGTCCAGGTCCTTTCATGTTTCTTTTTACCATGGCCTCTTACTCAAAACAGTGCTTTATCTATTCCAAGACTGCCTTGCTTTTGCCTGGCTGTATCAGAGTGGTGGCCTGTGGAAATGCTGTTCTTGTCTTAATGGAATCAGCTCTTTTTCCATTTGTCGTTTTTCAGTGATTTTGCAGCAGTTTGCTGAAGTTCCTGAGCACTTTGTGTCATTACTGAGCACTATTTCTGTAACACCAGTTCTCAGGGTCGTCTTATTCTGTGCTTGGGATATTCTTTCTAGATTGACTTGTAGTGTGGCACTGCCTTCCTTTCCCTTCACTGGCAGCAGCAGCAGCTAACACAGTCCTGCTCTTGTGCAAGGCTGCAAATGGAAATACCAAATAACATTCCCAAGGCAGACTCACAGGGATCATTACCAGCTAGTTCCCTGTGTACCATGAATTTTACATTTGCAGAGTAACCTGTTACTGCCCTCTCTGCAGGCGGTTCTGCTTATCTGTGAGGACTGAAATACTGAAACCAGTCTTTTCCATCTTAAGTGATACAAAACCCCCATTCATTTTAGACCTGTTTAATTAGATTTTTATTTCCATATAACTCTGAGGAAGAAACTCGTTTGTTCACATTTCTGCATTTTCAACTACAAAAATAGTCTTTTTTGAATTTTCACTGCAAGATACTCCTGAGCTTTACTGGGGCAATTACAATTTCATTGAGAAGTTTCTTATCTCTGAGATGCAGCTGACAGCATCGTTCCATTAATGTTTCATCTGCCCCAAAGTTAGAGCACTGTGGGATATCCAGTTAGGTTTGAAGCTTTTCCTTACGATATTTTTTCCCTCTGCATGTAAGAAGTTCCACATATTCTTAGACCTTGGGCTGAAAAATTGAAGACTTTCCACATGAGTTATGACACTCAGTTCATTGATTTGAGTAACTACTCCATGCAGTGCTTCAGAGTCTGTCTTCGAGAATCTGAGAAGCACTTTGCAGACTCTCCAGCAGAGACATCAGAAGCCTGTGACCAACCCAAACCTGGCAAGAAGAAGATTATTTCCTAAAGGAAGGCAAGCAGAGAGACAACTGCAATGGCAGACCTGGCAGGGTGGGGTGATGTATTCATCCCGCAGGGCCAAGCCCTGACCCTGCTGAGGGGAGCAGGGCAGAGCCAGAGGAGGGGACCTGGCTCAGCCAAGATGCCAAATCCCCCCTCCTGGGGAGGAGGGGGATCCATGGATGAGGGTTGGGATCAGGTCACTGGGCAGGTTCCACAGTGCTGAGGCTCTGCCAAGCCAGAGCAGCAAGCCCTGGGCTGGCTCCTGGATCCAGGGATGCTGTGGCTGAGCCACACCAGCACCCACAGCCCAGCCTGAGCTTAGACAGAGCTCCAGGCCCGTGGGGGGCAGATGGAGGCCCCAGGTGAAGCTTGTGGAGGTTCATTAGGAATTATTAGTGCCCTTGGGGCTCTGACACTGTGGGAAATGATTCAAATGCAATCTCACAACAAATAATACTCATGCTGTTTCATGGTTTTTAGATTCTTGTATGTTTATTTCACATAATTAAGCACCATTAGATCTGGGAACTTTATCACTTGATGGAATATTCAGTGTCAGTAGGTCAGGCACAACACTTACTCCATTGGGTTCATCAGCTCCTGCAGCAGCCGCCTTTCCACTGTCCTGTACTAAGCACAAATTTCTGTCTCTTTTTTGTTTGTCTTTTTAAAACTACCAGCATGTTGCACAAGGAAAAGGTGTATATGAATGTTTGTCAATGCTTTGAGATGTGCATTTAAATCTTTCAGCAAAGCAGCAGAGCTTTGGACATTAGTTTGAGTTTTCTCTTTGCTGTGGAAACCTTTTAACTGAGTCAGACCTGATTATCATTTCCTTAACAAGTCACTCATCTTATTTCACATGAAAAAAGGCACCAGAGTAACCTTTAGCCAAGCCTCTAGCCTACACAAACAGCACAGATGTGAGGATGCTGCAGAGGAAACAGAAGAGATACCAATTACACTGCTCTGAGAACCTTCTGTTCCAGCAATTATGTAGGGATGCTGCAGAGACTCACTAATGACACTACATAAATTTTATCTTACATTTAGCTGCCAAGATGCACATCTTCATTGCAACAGGAGAGAAGTTTCACATTTTGTTGTGTTACAATTATCTTTAATTACATTATTGTCATTTTTAACACTGTGAAATGGAATCAAAGTTTATGGCCACACACATGTAGGAGACATGAATCACATCTTACCTCATCTGCATGATCTCCTTCAAGGAAAAAAATCAGATTAAATCCTTCTTAGTGTCATCTAGCACTAGAAATTAATTAAAATATAAAACATGGATCACAAAGAGTACAGAAAACCTTAAGTTTAGAGATCAAGGAAAGTCTTTACAGTTTCCATCTGTTAAAAGGAAAATTTGTTCAGTGCATTGAGATTTACTTTTAAAGGCTCAGTCTGTCACTGAAGTTTGATTCATTTTGATCTTGGGATAGTTTGAGTATCTCAGTGATCAAGAGCCATGTTTACTTAGCTACTTTATGACTGATGAAATCTGATCCACAAGCTTGACATGATGATACTTACACTCTAATGTTGTGTTGTAGGGATAACCCAGCTGGGGCTGTCTTGCATTGTCTAGAGCACCTTTATGCGACAAATAGCAAGCAAAAGTCTGTTAAATTATAAAATCCAAACAGGGCTGCAGGACTAAACAGTGGTAGTTTTATTCAGACTTTCCCTCTGGCATTAGTTTTCTACCCTAACAGTGTTTACTTTCCCAAGTTTGCAGTGTAATGTGGTGTTGTAGCAGGACTTGGGTCAGGTTTGTGTCAAAGGAGGAAATGTTTTGGTTGGGTTTAGCTAATCTAAGTGCTGCCTGCCAGTTCAGGTGGGATTATGTATCTGAATTTATCTAGAAAATACCTAAATTCAGAGGCTTTTGCATACTCAGGTTACATAAGACTTTTCCTCTGAGTCACTCTGGAGGAAACAAAAAAGTGCCACCACATTCCTGAAGGGAAGGTGCTGATCTTTTGAGTAAGTCCAATGTGGGATGTTATTCTGGGAGAAAGCAAAATAATGATATTCACCCCATTCAAAATCAAATTAGGGACTTGGGTTACTCTCAGAATAATTTCTTCGTACTGTTACTACCACGGATTGTTCCAGCTCTGTGCACTTCCCAGCAGTGCTGCCTGTGCTGGTGGGGAGATGCAGACAGTGCTGGCCTCAGTTTCACAGCTCTGGGAGCTGAGGTGCTTGGGGCAAGGTTCTATGGAAATAAGCCAGTTGGTTTTAATCAGTGCTGCTGCTGTCTTTAGGGATGGTTCTGCCATCACAGGATTGCAGCCTGCTCCAGTATTGCCTCACACCTGCCTGGGAATTCATTTGGCATGGAGAGGGACTTCTTGGTGGAATTCCTAAATCTGCACTGAGTCAGTGAAGGAAGTGCTGGTGCAGGATGAGGATTGGTCTGTGGTGGTGCAGTGGACCAAGGTACAAAGACACTGGTTCAAGTCTAATTGAAGTTTTACAATTTAGAACTGAGACAAATGCGAGTGATTTAGAGGTGCAGGGTTTATGATCTCTGGGTACAAATTCCCACTTCTGCCAAGCTGAAAGGTAATACCATGAAACAAAGTACTTCTTCCAGTTCTTGTGGCAGAAACAGAGGGCTCCCATCATTCTTCCTTGTGAGCAGTGGCATTTTAAATGGTGTGGGTTTTATAGGACACTCCTTGTGTAGCTGGAGGTGAGTGTGCAGCTGCAGGTACCTTGCAGTTCATAATTCAGTCACATCTCACATCCACTAATGAATATTTTGCATGAGTACTGGTTAAGCTATTTGGTATAGCTGAGAAATGAAAATGTGGCTGAAAGCTGCTGAAATAGAAAGGTTTCAGATACGTGTATAAGATTTTATTTTCCTTTTTGGGTAGAGGAATAAAATGCCTGAACTGGTAAATGAGAGACTGTAAAGATCAATAATTCATATATTATTACTTTGTATAAAACCAGCAATCTTTTTTTTTT
>VXBI01007060.1:43249-85348 GCA_013397375.1 Toxostoma redivivum | reverse complement strand
TTTTTTTTTTTTTAATCTGAAGTACCTGAAAGAATTTGCTGCTCTTTTTCTATTGGAAAAGTGTTAACCTCAAATTTCTGCAATGGAGAGGTAACGGAAACCTGTTATTGTAATGATGTCCCATGTATGGTACTTGAAATTCTAATGGAACAGTTTAAACCAACAATTGCAGAGAAATTAGGCAATTCTGTACATCAACTCTAACTTAATATGGAACAAATTGAGTGAATTACCTGAAAATTACAACTGAAATAGCAGCTCAGTTATATGTGCACAGGCAGTCATGTTGTCATGGTTGTCTTAGTTCTGATGTACAAGTCCTAAAGATTTTGGTAAAAACAGATACTAAACATACTTTCAGAATCTTCCAGGAAGTCTCATCTTCCTCCTGTTAACAAAATGCTGCATGATTATCAAATTGGTGATGCCAGGAAGAAGATCTGAGAATTCTGAAATGCAGACCAGTGGTTGTAGCATCTTTGCCTGGACTCTGGACTAATGACTGATTCACACTTCAAAGTTTGCATGGATGTTCAGACTTTCTTGTGAATATTTAATGCAATTTAAGACCGAGGGAGAGAGCACCATTTTTCAAGCTTTCTGAAATGAGATCTTTTGGAAAACACCAATCTCCTTCACCTACTAAATGCCCATACATATTTGTATCCACTATTAGTTTTTCTTCCACTGATACTCAGAACAAATCTCTGTCCATTTGCTTTCAGGGAATTTGTTGACTGCCAGGACCGAGAACTCTTCTATTTATGAAGTCTCCTTTTACCTAGAAAGATTTGAACTTGTTAAAGCAGTGAAGGGAAGGGCCATGAACATGGCCAGAAGGCTGGAGAATCTCTCCTTTAAGGACAGACTTAGAGTTGGGGTTGTTCAGTGTGGAGAAGGCTCCATGGAGATCTTGCTGAGGCCTTTTAGTGCTTGGAGGAGACTTAGAAGAAAGATGGATAGAAAGATTTTACTAAGGCCAGTAATGACAGGACAAGAGGCCAACAGCTTTAAGTTGGATTTAGATTGGATATATGAAAGAAAGTTTTTTTCCTGTGAGGATGCTGAGGTGTGGCACAGGTTGCCCAGGGAAGCTGTGGATGCCCTGTCCCTCCAGTCATCTGAGATCAGCTTGGATGGGACTTTGAGCAATCTGCTTTAGTGCCAGGTGTCCCTGCCCATGGCAGGGGGATGGACTGAGTGAGCTTCGAGTACCCCTTCCAGCTGCAGCTGTTCTGTGACTCGATGAAAATATGATCTGTAAAGATAGCTAAAATACGTGTTTGTAATTACTGCTGCTTGTTTGGGTTTTCTCTGAAGCGTGTTGCAAACACCATAATTAATTGGATTTCAAACATTAAATGCTTCAGTTGAGCAGCACAGGGGTATGTGTGGCACAAACAGGTGGCTGCCTGAGGCAGGGATTGTTTAAATGTTGTGGGCTGTGAGGCAGCTGCATAAGCATGGATTAGTCAGATCTGGCTGGAAGCACAAGTCATCCTTTCAGCTGGAACTTCCTGTCATTAGTGCTTCACAAAATTAGGAGGATGTTCAAAGACAAGAAGGTGTTACATTAGACTGACATGTGTAGTCTGGTCCTTGGAGGTATTTGTTCTTTCACAAGGCTGTGAAATCTGACCAAACTGGGCACAGCAGACACCTCCTCCCTGCAGAGGCAGCTTGTAGTCTGTCACAGGAAGATGGGCACTGCAGTTCCAGACTGACACCAATTAGCACTTCTTGTCAGGAGATGTGTGTAGCCCCTGCTTGTGTGACTCAACCAGCAGTAGTGTTACTTAAGTGAGCCCGACAGCCTTAGAAAAACAGGGCCAAAATCCAATTTTTTTAGGACAACAGCTTATTGATGCCAAGTTCAGAAACTCTTCTTTTTTGCCTTAGACCTTTGAGACCTTTAGTGACCTTTGAGAACAATATGTCATTTGAAATTATGTAAATCTCTTCCCTTTTTTTTGCTCCCTGTTGGATCCTGTGGTTTCTGATGTGTTTGTTTTTGCAGACTGGAACAAACGGATTGAGTACAGGCCGGGCTCTGGCAGCACACCCCTGTTTCCCAGCATCCACCTGGAAACGTGTGATGGACCAGTGTCCTCGATCCACAGCACCATTGAGCTGCAGACCAGCTACCTCGGAAAGGGCTGCGACCGCGAAACCTACTCGGAAAGATCTCTGCAGAAATTATGTGGTATGAATATAGATTTCAGTTGACATAATAATGCTTTTGCAGACAAGGCACCAATTCCTTGTGACCTGTAAGCATGCAGCTCTTGGATTTAGCTCAGCTGGCTCACTGTGGATCGTAGCAATGAAAATGGAGAGAGTGGTGATATTTGACAGCTGCTCCATCCTTCTTTTCCATTTGTTTTCCCTCTATTTCATACTTTCTCCCTGCCTTCTTTTAATTTTTTTCTTCTGTTCCTATTCCCTTCTTGATTTTCCCTTCTTCCTTATTCCACCTCCTTCTCCTTCTTTCTTCCCTCTGCTACAAATACTCTGTGACAGGGTAGGGAGACTTCCAGTGTAGATTTGCCATCACAGGAAGACCATAGGATCTGAAGGGAGTTGAATGTCTCTGCTGTGTTTCAGTCTTCCTGACTCAGCTTTCTGTTCTGCTGCTCTGTGCTGCGCCAGAGGACAGACAAACAAAAAGTAAAAGAATATTGTGGGCAATCATTTGAGCAAAAATATTTAAGAAACATGAACTTCAAATAAGAGCTGAACTGGTGGAGAAATGTTCCCTAATTTTTTCCTCCCTATTTGTGCTTTTTGATAACTTTATGTACAATGCAGAAGTCAATTTTGAAAGGCAGGGTAAATGAAGATACTGCTGTATTTTTTTCAGACTTTAAGATACTGTATCTGGCAAAGCAATGGCCACACAATAATACCTTTATCTTTTGAGATCAGATGTCTCTCCTGTTTTAATATCCTGTCTTTAAAGCCCTCTTCTGAAGCCCTGATGGTGTGGACATCAATTCTCATCTTCTCTGTCTTTTTGCCTGGCTTCTGTCTGAGCTACAGTAGCAATTGTGCAATTTTTTACATTTAAATGCATGGATATTGGTTTGGGGTGCTCTGGTGTAGGGCTTGCTTTGCTCTGATAAACACCCAACAGAGGTGTTTAGATCAATACACTAACCTTTAGGAAACAATTTTGTAAATGAAAAATTTCAGCCAGCGTTACTAAATTAGTAAAAATGGAGAAGCAATTTTCAGGGAAAAACAGTTGGCAGTTAAAATTATCAGTTATCAGTGGAGATGGAGAAAGGGAGGTAAAGGTGGGTGGGAGTAGTAGCATTGTCATAAAATCTGAATGTTTTCAACCTCAAAATTGCCTAGTTAAGATCGCAGAAACAATCATGACTTCAATCCTGTGTCTTTATTCAACTGCCTGGGTTCTAGAAGAGCAGATGAAAATCCACCTGCCCCAATATGCATCTTAATCATGGTAATGACATTAAATCTGAGAGGCTGAGCAAGGCTTGATTTCATAAAATACTAGAATTTTAATAAAAATAAATATGCAATAGCTAAAGTCAAATACTTTTTCCTGTAAGAAGCTGTATTGGTAGCCAAAAGAGCATTGCTTTGTGCTGTTACAGACCTGAACTGTAAATGGCACAGTCACTCAGGGCAGATCACTGAGAACAAGACATACACCACAAAATTATTAGCTTGAAATCAAACACTGATGGCAGCTATATCAACAGTATTATCATTTCAAGTGTAGGGCTGAAAGAAGGTGCCTTCAGCTGGTGTGAAAGTCCTTAGCCGAGGAAGGGGTTCAGTTTGCAGAGTGTGGCTTGAGTGCCTCACCTGCTGACACTGGAGTGAAAAGAGAATTACAGGAGTTTCTCAAGCCTGCCAGGGCTGCTATGGTGGCTGCAGGCAGCACCAACAGTGGACAGACATCACTGCTGAACTTAGCAAATGCCTGAAGGAACAGAATGGAAAGCACCTGAGAGAACAGGTAAGAGTGTAAGAATGTATGTAAATAGGGGGAAAATTCTCACTGCTGAAAGAACTTTTTTTTGGTTCAGGTTTTCCAAATCTTCATAGAGAGCAGACATGATAGAAACTTGTAACGGAACTTTGATAAAAAGGCTGTAAGTAACAATGTGCTTTACATAAGAAGTGTATTTAGCCTGGCCTGCACTTTGCTATTTAGTATTTATTACCATCCTTAGTGTAGAGAGCACTCTTAGGGAAGCAGATTAAATTATTTCTGGAAATAGTTTACTTCCAGAAATTACCTTATTGTAACTAATAGTTGGATGATAAAATCCTTTGAAAAGGATGAAAACCCTGAATGTTTTTGTACAGTGAAGCACTGTGTGATGGCAGAGAGTGTAGAACTGAGCACTCAGACAGCTCTGCACCATGTAAAATGCAAGGCTCTCTCTGTATAATTAAAGATCCAGTTTATAAATCCTGTGCTCGTTTCTTCATTTATTGAAGATCTGGAGAAGGCAGATGCTAAGAAGGGTGAATTAAAATGCATTTTTTATATGACAGAAAGTTCATGTCTGCTTTTCAATAACCCAGAGATTTGCACTACCTTGGACGGTCAAGGTGGGCACCTTAAATTAGATAACACTTGAGTCATTTTAAAATCAAGGAAATATTAGTGTTGTCCCTCAAAGCATTTTAGTAAGCGTTCTTTCCCCTTGTCACCTGACAATAATAAAAAGTACAGACTGTCTAAAAGACACCATTTGGACTGCAAAAACGTACCACAATAAATCACACTAAAATAAGCATAGGTTAAGGAGCCTAAAAATACAGTGGAAAGATGGCTCTGGTGCTGTCTCCTTTCTCTCTAAATGTAGATAAAATAGGAAATAATGGGATTGCTAATTCTCCCATGTGTCAGATGGGAAACTGAAACAGGGAAACACTGAGTATCAGCCTCAAGGCCCTGCTCCAGCTAGGATCCTGCCCTTTCTCCATTATCCTGAGTGGTGTAGAGGCTCAAAGAAAGTTGTTGATCTGATCACAAAGGACAGTTTGGGCTGGGCATTACTTGGATGATTCATTTCCAGCTAAGCCAGCAGTCTGGTCCAGCTCAGCAAGCAGCATCACTGTGTGCTTACCCTGGCACAAAGTTTGGAGCCCATATGTGCAGGATTGGCACAACTGCATAAATCACTGGTGAAAATAAGCACTTTTATATGCAAGAGGTGCCTCAGGGGTCTCAGCCCGAAGTTGAGCTTCATGCAGCAGTTTCTGCATTTTTCTGGAATAATTTTGGGAGAAAAGGCTATCAGGCACTACATTTTGGAAGAGCATTGATCCCATGGTAAGGCTGTTCTGGGAACACCTCCAGAGAGATCCTATTTGCATTGCTCCAGGTCTGTCTCTGTACACGGCTGAGCTGGCTGGGACTCTGGATTTATTAGGATAGGAAAAGCATGATATATTCCAGCCAAATCTCCCAAGCACATAATCCAGTGGTTTTTCTCAGGGCAGGATTGAAACACACTAACAGGATGGGATTCCAAACTTAGCCATTAATCTTCATACAAATATGGGCAGATAAAGTAGAACCTGTTGAGCTTGGTGCTGGTTGCACAAATGCAGTGTCCTGTATTATCCAGAATTTCAGTTTGTAAAATAAATACACTTTGTCTCCATGCCCAAACTATGAACATGTAGGTGTTAGTTTTGGTATTCAAAATATCACTTCAAAATAGCCTCATTTTGCAGTAATAAATTTTGGAGAAGAGTCCAAGACATTCAGTTACAGAATAAGGTGAATCTTACCAAATCATTACTATAATACCTTTTTTTTTTAAAAAAGCCTGTGTGAAACAATTCTACACATATTGGCTTAAAATTTTTGCACTCCTACAGAGATTTGGGATCTTTTATCTCTTCTTGGATGGTGAAGGAGGGCAGAACATCTTAGCAGGGCATTTTTTATGCCATCACAGTTTGCTCACCATATTGTTTCTTGACGAAGCAGCAACAGGAATACAAAGATTGTTTGTGCTTGGAATCATATTTCCTGCTAAAGGCCATCTTTCACCAGTAGGTAAATGCTTTGGGTAGCTCCTTGCATGGTTTTCATAGTGCAGGCACTTGTTAAGCTGCAAGCAAACACAGAGCTGTGAAGAGCTGTGCTGTTTTATCAAATCTTGGCACCATGGTCTTTTCCATCTTGGTCTATCACTAAAGAACACACAGAGCTCCAGCCATCAAATATGTGCCAGAAACCAACACTGGAGTGATATTATCTGCTTGGGGTGAATCCCCTCTGTGAATGGACATTCCTCCCAGCACTATTGGGGTTATCCACAGCTGGCTGATGGACTGTCCTGCATCCATCCCCACTGTGCTGTATTTACAGCACATCGTCCCCACATACCTTCATGCTGCCAGGGAGGGAAGATAAATGAAGAAAATTTATTTTGACTCTTTGTAGATTTTGAAATAGCTGAAGAAATGTCATTAATGAATTTCAGAAAATAGTGAACATTTCTGATAAAGATAACTCTACATTATTTTCTATAGTTTTCTGTGCAGTACATTTAATCTAGAAAACTCTTGCTGGTTTACAATGGTGGGTGTTTATTTTACAACGTTTCAGTGATTTGGCATTGAGGCTGGTAGGACCATTTGGGTAGTAAAATAGTCTAAAGGGTGTGAATCAGAACCCTGACCTATATTAAATTAATCTTCACAGCTGTTTTATTGGTCTCTCATTGTGTTCCTCATTATATGTGATTTGCAGGAGCTTCCTCAGGTGCCATTGACCTGTTACCATCTCCCAGTACAACGACCAACTGGACAGCTGGGCTCCTCATGGATAGCAATGACATAATTTTTAAATTTGATGGAAAGCAAGGAGCCAAAATCCCAGATGGAATAGTCCCAAAAAATTTAACTGATCAATTCACCATCACTCTGTGGATGAAACATGGACCTAGTCCTGGATTAAGAGCTGAGAAGGAGACTATTCTCTGCAACTCTGACAAGACAGGTGAGTCTGTGTATGGAAAAAATGTTCTGCAAAGTGAGTATCAACAGCAGTAGAGTGTTGCCATCTCTCCTCATTTAATTTGGTTTGAGAAAAAACTAATCTCAGATGATGCCACTCCAAACATTGGTGAATTGAGAGCTTATTGAGAGGCCTGATGACTACCTAAATTTCCAACACAGCTGGAATAACACAGCTAGAGATATCACAGGAATTTGATGGACAAAGTAACTGTATTATGTTTAATTTTTTTCATGATTTAGATTGGGAGAAACAGTTCTAATTCTTCACTGAAGCAAGTTAGATTAAATATGCATTTGGATTTGATGTATTAGCTGGGGCAGGATGGTTCCACGAACAGAGCTGCTACAGCGTCATTCAGGAAGAGCCATAGCGATGCATGAGGCAGCTCCGTTCTCTGGGGTTTCTCTGCTTGGGCTGGGCTGTCAGGGTGTGGGATGGCAGACCCAGGGGCTGTGTGGTGCTGAGCTGGTGTGTCCCTGCAGAGATGAACCGGCACCACTACGCGCTGTACGTGCACAACTGCCGCCTCGTGTTCCTGCTGCGCAAGGACTTCCACCTGGCCGACACCTTCCGCCCCGCCGAGTTCCACTGGAAGCTCGACCAGGTACCCCCCCGGACCCTGCCCCCTCCTCAGCCCTTGGGAGAGCACAGGGAGCCACCCAGATCCCCCAGCCCTGATCCCAAATCCCAGTTCCCTCCTCAGCCCTTGGGAGAGCACAGGGAGCCACCCAGATCCCCCAGCCCTGATCCCTGATCCCAAATCCCAGATCCCTCCTCCTCAGCCCTCTAGCAAGCACAGGGAGCCACCCAGACCCCACATCCCTGATCCCTGATCCCTCCTCCTCAGCTCTTTGGAGAGCACAGGGAGCCACCCAGACCCCACATCCCTGATCCCTGATCCCTCCTCCTCAGCTCTTTGGAGAGCACAGGGAGCCACCCAGATCCCCCAGCCCTGATCCCTCATCCCTCAGCCCTCATCCCTCATCCTTCATCTCTCATCCCAGATCCCTGATCCCTGATCCCTCCTCATAAGCCCTTCTAGGCAGCACAGGGAACCTCCCAGATCCCAGAGCAGCTGTCCAGATTCTGTCGAGTCTGTCCAGAGTCAGTCTGAAATCTCTTGCAGCTACCTTGCAATTTGCAGTTGTTACAACTCTAATTAGGATCCACATAGAAAGAGAGAAATGAGTTAACTTTGTCAAGTCATTTTATGCAGTAGTTTGTTTTTGTTTGTTTTTTACCACTCTAAATGGTAAGTAAAGGTTTATATTCTTTGGCAGTGGAGAGAGTGACATTGTATATAGTTCCCTAAAAGTTTTCCATTTATTTTTTTAAAATCTGCTTTATCAGCACAATGGGAGTGATGGAAAGCTTTTCAGTAAAGAGTATGTTGACATACAGAAAGGCACTTCTATTATATTGTAAATCCAATCTGCTGACCTTTTCTTTCATCTGCTGTGCTGTATATAATTTCACCTTATTATTAAGAGTATATTGCAAGAAAATTATTATTAAAGAGATAAGAGTTACCTTTCATAAATTTATTAATTCTAGGCAGGATAAGGATCATATGGATGAAAGAAGAAAGACTTCAGCAAAGGACTATTTCTTTTAAAGCAAGTTTCTTTTTATCTTTGAGTACAAAATATGCCATTGAAGATGTAGGTATAGGAATGTTTACTTTTCTTATTCACCTTCTAAATGCATATAAAAATGAGATCTCCATTGTGTTTATCAGATGAGTGTAGTAAGAAAGCCTATGGTGGTCACAGCACTCACTTTGCATTTACACTAACCAGTCTGGAATCAGTTTGTGCTGTACTCAGTATGAAATCTTACAGTGTCTCAAAACAAACTGAAATTAAATCATATTGAAGATTGCAAGTCAGGAGTAACTGATATCACCTCAGAAAAAGCTGTTCTGAGTTCTGAAGATGGACTTGTATTTCTAAACTCTGTACTAAACATCTAAATTAATGATATTGCAAAGTTTTTGGGAAATATTTTGATTTTGAAAATTAAGTGCAGTCAACTTCTGTGTCTTTACAATGAGAGAGAGAGAACCAGAGTCCTCTCAATAGATTAAATTTGTGTGTGACTCTTGTATCTTGGCCATGAACCTTCCTAACTACTACTGAAAACTCCTACATGATGGAAACTAGAGACAGAAAGTATTTTTTAGGTCACTTGATTAATTTCCTTTCATTCAGCTGCTGTCAATTGATTTCCACACTATTTTCAGCTGTTGTTTATAGCTGAAAAAGAAAGTAAGATTAAAATATAAATAAAGTTTGTTATGGGTTGTGTGCCCAGACTTTCATGAAGATAAATTTATATTGTCATGGTGATACTGTTGTAAGTTTTGTCATGAAGGGTCCTCATAAAAATTGCTGCTTTATCTCTTCTTCATGCTCCATCTGGCCTATATGGTAGAGTAAATTAAAAGAAACTGAAAATAAAACATACATGAATAATGGGCCAGGAAGGAACTTGCATGGTTTTGAAGACCAGGCAGTGAGAAATTGTCACTATAATGTAGTAAAATGATGCCTTCTTCTAATTGTATACGCAGACTAGTCTGTCTTAGAAAGCACAGGATAATTTCAAACCACATCATAAAACAAGTTAGGATCCTACTCAATATGAAAAGAAGCTGGGCTAGACTTTCAGGAATAGATTAAGTTGATTATTTGCATTGTTAAGTTGATTATTTAGACACTGACATACCTCTGGAAATCCCACATTCAGAACAGTTCATTCTGTAGTGGCTAACCCTCCAATTTGCTGTTGTTTTTGTTTTTTAAGAAGAGCCTGGGAATGGAGCTGTGCCCAGCTGCTGTCCCCGTGGGACAGGGCAGAAGTGTCTCTGCAAGACCCTCCAGGGCTTGGTCCCAAGCACAGCCAGAGCAGAGGAAAATGTGGCAGAGCACTTTATTGCTGAGCTCACTTTATGAGTGCAACAATCTAGAGATTGTTTTTGCTGGGAGGAATCCAGTGACCTTGGAGGAGGGCGAAGCTTGGACTGGTGAAATCATTTATCACTCTCACTGCAGAACAGTAAAATTTATGATACCAGCTGCTCTGGGCTCTATCTATTCCACGAGACTCCTCATTCTTTCAGGGCAGTGACCAGGAATGAGAGCTTATTGTCATTCCAGGTTTAATTTAATAGTCTAGATCTCATTTCCATGGTGGGTGAGTGGCACACCCCTTAGCTGCAGTCTCCATCCTGTTTGGATACAGGGATCCATGGAACATTTTATACAGCTGTGCCTGAGCAGAGCATCTGGGGCCTCTCAACACCTGACAGCCTTGCACAAGAAGTGTCTGGAACCTGCACATGACAGTGTCTGCCAGATTAGCTCTGGGAAGATTGTGTCTTTAAGTCAGTTCATAAACCTAAGGATTTATTTCCAGTGTGGCTTTCTGTTTATTTGGCCCTATTTGTTCCATTAACGGCCTTTGCCAGGAGAATTTTTCAGTTACTGCACTGATCCATGACCTGAGAGTGCCACAGCCCTGGGCAAGACATGCCTTTACCTTCTGACACAGGACCTCTGCAAAAGGTGCTGATAATCAGAGGTATCAGACATTTTACTGAGGGTATCCTTGTTATTTATAAGAAACACAGGAAAAAAGAAATGTGGGTAGTTTGGGATTTTCCCCACTTTTATTCTTTTGCAAATTATGTGTTTTAGTTGTGAGAGAATCCATTAGCAGTTATCTGGAAGAAAAGATATGGAAAGAGCAAGGTTAAAGAAAATCAGTGTCAGATCTGTAACGCTGGGTAATAAAAACTGCAGTAGATGCCCAGGTAGGGGAGGTTCCTTCCTTTTATTTACTCCCATTTCCTTGTAAGCCCAGGTGTTTCCTTTGTTTCAGAATCATTACCTTTTTACTGAGTTTCCTGTTCAAAAGTTTAAATTTAGTATCATGATGTGTTTGTCAACATTTATGTCATTTCTTTTTGCATACTTTAAGTATTAGACACTTTATAAACCCAAGAACTTACTAAAAAAAGTTTTGTTACCAAAGTCAGTAAAAGGCATATAAATTATCATCTACTTGTCTCAAGTGGACAGGAACATAGATGTGATTTTAAGTGAATTATTTAGGCAACCAAATATGCATTTGGGCCATCTAAGAATAACATATAAAATATTAAAACTGTTTCTTTGACTTTCTTAAAAAGCTGTGAACCAAACCAAAATTGTAGTTTGAAAGATGAACCAAGGCATTCAAGCGTTTGGTGGTAGTGGAATACATAACATTAAATAGGATTGTGTATTTCACACTCTGTTCAGTACAGGTATTACACTTTTCATACAAATATGAGGACAGTCAAGCCAAAAGGTATTTTTCCTTCTCCTAAATCAATAGGATAGCAACACGTTTTTAGTGGAGAAGGTATCCGAGCCAGAGATAAACAATTTTTTCATGTACCTTTTTCACAGTGCAACACTATTTTCAGGATGTTATCATTCTGCAAACAGTCTTCACCCCACAGGAAAAATTTCTGTTGATCCCATTAAAAACAGGGAATGCAATGCATGATGTGGAGTCATTCCATAAGTCAGCAAAAACCAGATAAACATGCAGAAAGTTACTGTTTCTTTACTAAGATGAGATAAATTGCTTTGAATAATCCAGAATTAACCTGCAGCGTTTTTCAGTGTGAAAAACTCAAACCAGTTCATTTTCTAACAGGAACTGCAGGAGACAGTTTAGCTCAGTCTGTATGGGGTACATCTTGTCTGTGTGGGCACAGAGCTGCTGAAGGACCAAGGTCTGGCTTTGCACTTCACCACTTGAGTGGCCACACAAGCACCAGGGGCTTCCCCTGGAGGAAGCAGTCCTGCCTAGCCAAGCCCTTCACTCCCAGCTCCTTTTTTAAAATCAGCACCTGCTCAAGGACATGGTAGAGCAGGAACTGACTTTCAAAGGAATTTATGTTACATGATAAGAGGGTAAAGTGAAATTGATTTGTTATCTGGACTCTTTTTTATGTATTTAAATTGGATATTCCATCAAATAACAGGATTTATGCCTGGAAGTTGTTCTTTTATGTTGGATTATTAGACATTATCTAGAATTGTTATTTGTGTGCATTCAATTTTGAGAAGAGCACCCCTCATATAATGAAAGCTGTGAGTGGCCTCTCTCCTGAGAGATTCAGAGAGAGAAAAACCAAGTGAATACTTATGGAAAGTACACAATAATATGGGTCCAGGAGGGTAAGGGTACACAGAAAGATAGGAGGCTGCAAGTTTCCATCATCTCTGTGCATGATATTTCTCCTCTAGGTAAAAGCTCTCAGGCTTGCCAGTCCTATCCTTTCCAACATGATGCTGTATTTGAAGTAAATTTTTTTTATTACGGAGTTCAGTTGTTTATTACTTGAAGCTCAAAAGAATTTCTTATGCTCTTAAACACTTACTTTAGAAATTGGTATGCAGGCCTGCACTGCTTTATGCATATACCTTTGATAAAACTGCAGAAACAAATCAGTGAGGTGTTTGCCTGCAGAGCCAATAAGAGAGAAATGATAAATTAATCACTAATTCTGCAACAGAGATGAAATAATTCCAGGACTTAAAAAGTCTTTGCGACATTCCTGGCACCTCAAGTGCCTTCCATTACAGCCCTGTCTATTCTGACACACTTTATTGCCACTTTCCATCTTTAAATGCTATTTTGACGAATATTTATTCAGTGTCATGGTTCAAAACAGTTTTTGGTAGCACAATGATGAGTCACCAGTGATGATAAATGCCAGAAATACTCTTTGAGATTCCAACTGAAAGAAGCTTGTTTAATAAAAGTTTTTAATGCAACTGCTCTATCACTGATAATAACAAAATCCTGACAAACCAGTGGCAGTGGCTGTGCAGAACTTGCTTTATGACATACAGAAGCTCCCTTTGGCCCCTCTGAAGTATTCCCTACAAACTGCTATGGGTTTGTGCATTTCTGATTTCTGCAGTACAGCCTGCTGTGAAATGCAGGGACTGCTCTGTGTTTCTGTAAAACATGTGACCTTAAGGAGCAACCAAGCTCAATATTTTAAAATTTCTCTACTTGCTTTTGCTTGAAGTTTTTTGGACATTTTTCTGCATGTTCCTATTCTACATTTTGCAATTTTCTGACCTGTTTTATTATAGTTTTATTACACTGGCATGGGATTTTCACACCTGTTCATGCTCAGCTACTATTCCCCAAGACTTTAAATGAGCTGGGTTGACCCTTCCGAAAATGATCCCTATTATGTGCTGTCCTTTGGGTCTTACATAGACAACTGTTTTTCCCATATATAATTATGATCATTCCCAAGGGAAGTTAGAACTGTTCCAAACATCCCTTAGACCCTAAGACACCCATTTCTTGATCAAAGCAGGAAAAAAAGAAGGAAGGAAACTCTGCATAGAAAAAAAGGAACTTAAAATTGTCTATAGCACCATGAAATAATAAAAAGTATAACATTCTTAAAGCATCCTGTGGGAAGGCCCTCAAAATAATTTCATTTCTTAGAGAAAATCTTGATATGGATTTAATAATTCACCTAAACAAGCTGGATTAAAGTGTCTGTTAATGCCCTGGTTTTACAGTACTCAGGGAACTCGAGACATTTAAAGCCTGGAATGGAAATTCCCAATCAAACTATGATTTGAAGGTGAACAGTGACATTCTCTCTCTTATTTGTCAGCTATTTCTAATACTTCTCTTTTACACTGTCTGTAATTTATCACCTGTGCACCAGGATTTGTAGAACAGATGCACAAACTGCTTTGGAAATGTTCAGGATCCTTTACTTGGGCAATTTCATGAGGCCCCTCAGGAAATCTAGCTTAAAAGAAAAGCAGGTTGGCTTTCAGGTGGTGTCTGAAGCATTTCACAAAGGTAGGACTGACATCTTTATCTTTCCAAAGGCAGCTTAGGAGACAAAGAGGTTGTGTTATTAATAAATATAAATTCATTTATCGATATGCATGAACTCTTTATTCCAGCATTGGAGCCAGGGTTTCTGGACGTCTGCAGTTCAGGAATAAAGTATGGGGGTGTTTTTCCACAGATTTACTTCAACATCTGGGTAGTCTCTTGACAATGTCAAAGCCTAGAAAGGCATATGTTAAAGTACATGATGAAAAATTATGCAAAAATGCAGAACTGAGCAGCTTTCTAGTTCTATAGTTACAAACTAAACACAGGATGCTGCCTAACTACAGTCAGGAAGTGTTATTGAACTGACAAATTTGCTTGATGCAATTTAGCAACAAGAAAGGTAGATTATAATAGAATTATTTCATCTTGAATGAACTACTGATCTAATTTACTAAGACACCTGGAAGTTACAGCATGACAGCACAAAGACATGCTGCAGCTGCAGTACATAATCAGGCTTTTCAGGTGCTTTATCCGTCAACATGATTAAGCAATTTCATTATTTAAAGTTGTAATTAAGCCATCCACATTTTTGAAACCCATTGTGAAAATCAGTATTACACATTACGAATTTCAAGGCTACAAAAGCAGCTCACAGCTTGCATGCAAATCAGTTTGCAAACTCTTCTGTCGCTGCAGTGAAGTGTCCTGTGTCACTGCCACAAGTGAATGTACCTTAAATAGAAAGGTTCTTATTTGAAAGCTGCATTTTCTAATGCAGATATTTACTTGTACCAAATAAGAGCTTGATCTCCTAATCTTCCCTTTCTGTACTTTACCCACTAAATTTTATTTTCTTATATTTATTATTGAAATTGTAGTGGGTATACATCATGCAACCTTGGCACAGGGAGAGATGCACTTTATCTATCCCCTTAAAATTCCTTCCAGCTTTACCTATTACTCTCTAAGTAATGCCTAATATTCTAAAACTATAGAATTATGGTTGCTAGTGGTTTAATAAAACTTATATCAGGCATTTGTCATGTGAAAGTAGCCATATAAACAACTCCCCACCTAAGACTGTAGGAGTCATTTAGCTGTACTATGGATTTGTCAGTTCTCACTGCACCAACTCCCTAGGTCATCAAAAATCAATATTCTTATTTACAGAGCTCCTGAGATGTATTAGGAATGACTGTGGTGGGTAAACCAAAAGCGTGATTTACATGAATTTGAAGAAAGATCCATTTCACTTTTCATAAAGAGCTCTACTTTTCTAAAGATATTGACTTTCTTAAGACATAGATTTATAAACGCTTTCTTGCATTCACCAGGCCTTTCAGAAGAATTGATATCTATTGGCCATACTGAACTTTGATGTTTTTACTGTGTTAATGTGCTGCAGAAAGTAAAAAGTTCCCAAGGGCTGCACTGGGCATCTGCAGAGCTGATGAGCCAGTGTGAATTCACTGGTGTGAATCTGCACTGGCCAAGATTCCAAATCTCTGCTTCCTTACCAATGGATAGTCACTGGGTGAGGATAAAGGAGAAACAGCAGCTGTTAAATAAGGTCAGGGTAGCTGTGCAGGTTTTCTGTTCAATGCCACCAATTAGACATGTACTCTTCAAACTGTGCTTGGATCTGTGAGCTTTGCCAGAGCATGGCAGAGCCAGGATAACTTTAAAATCTAATATTAACCATTCTCTCATTAGCAGTTACGACCTGATGAGGTTACAAATAATTGTGGATCCACTTACAGTTTTGTGGCAGTACTAGTGCTGGCTAGGAAATGGAAATCCTTTATGAATAATTTCATGCCTTGAAAGCTTTTTCTACTTCAGAGTTGCGTATTCTTTATAAGCAGGCAATGAACCCTACAGAAGAAACTTCCTAGGCAGGCAAAAGCAGGATCCTCACTTGAATTTTCCATTAGCAGAAGTTGTTTTCAAATGAAATTCTAAGTGCAACTTTAATGTTAGAAATTGCAAGTTTATTGAATCATAATTTCAGGAAGTTCCTGGCATTCTTTGGTATTATTGATAGCTGTGATGTTTTTTAGTATTAGAAGTTTTTAAAGTAATTGCATATTAAAGTCATAACAAACCTCCATCAGCAAGAAAATTTCCCAAAAGAAGTATCACTATGCCATAGAAGTTGTACAGAGTTCTGGTAGAGTATTATAACAAACCTTCCAATTTTAAAACATCCTCGCAGCAACCTGTGAAATTCCTATTTCTAATTTACTCGCAACTTCTTGAAAACAGACAAAAAGCTGCAGACTGATATTGCACAGATCTTCCTACCCCTGCTTTAGTGTTCTTTCAAATGGACAGTTAATAGTATTCTAGATACTCCAGAATTTTACTGCATTTTTTCAAGCAGTTACTCAGAGTCCAGGGTCTCACTAAGTTATTTTCCAATTTTACAGTGGTCCTTTCATTACTGATTCAGTCTTTTCCCTTCCAGTTCACTCCAATTAATCTGTGGACTCAAACCTGTTCAGAGGAATTTACTGTTGCTGTAATTGCATGCATGGCCTGCGTGGCATTTTTTATTCTTTCCTAGGTGGCCTCATGCCCTCTCTCCCTGAGGCACCTCTGCCACCGCCCCTGGATTTGGATGCACTCCGAGGGAGGGTTTGCTGTAATTCCAGGCCAGCACAGATTTCAAATTCAGCCTTCATTTTCCCTGTGATGAATATTTAACCAAATGTGGCTGATTTAATGAAATTTCTTGCAGTAACTTATCACCCAGTGCTCAGCTAAAGTAAATAGAAGGAGAACTGGGATAACAGTTAAGTGTATTACAATTCAAACATAAAACATAATCTGAATCTAGACTGAGTGCAATAGAAGACCATTGATAATCCTGTGTGCACAGAGGTGACAGAGGAAATGTCCAGTTGCCTTCAGGTAATAAGACATTGCTCAATGTCACACTTGGATTCCTTCCTGCAAGAGCAGAGCTGCTCTTGCTCTCCTGGACAGTCACTTCCTAGCCCAAATGGACTAATTGTGTTTGGATTTCAGAAATACACAGCTCTCAGCTAGCAGATAATTCACAATTGTCATTATTTCTGCAGTTACAGTTGTTTCATGTCATGTAGGACTTCCAAATGACTTGGTCTGGGTCTGTAATTACATACTTATGAGAAGCATGTTGGAATTTTTCTCTATAATATTCAGATTTCTTTTCTTAAAGTTATTTAAAATTCTGAAGGCAAACACCTGACCTATAGGAAAAACTAAAAAGGCATATTTTTAAGTTTTTTGTTGTTTTTTTTTTTTTTCTGAAGAACCTGTTGTCCCATTTCTAACAATAATAATTTCAGCACCCATTCACCAATCAGCAAAACAGTGTGTCACTGGGAAAATCTTAGCTCAGTCGTGAATAAATGTTTGAACCTTTAAACAATGATTTTAATGAGATCCATAAAACTTTAAGGGCTTGTGCAACACTGATATTGAGAACGTCTTGCCACAGTCTATTTGTTTCATGTCCCTGACGTCAACCCAGAACTACTCTGGGATGCAGACCCTCAATGCTGACTTGTCTCCTCCCATAAAAGCACTAAGAACATGATCATGATTAGTACTAGAAGCAAGCTGCATATTGACAAAATAAGAGCATTCTCTGGCAAAGCCACAAATACAACTGATAACTAATTACCTTCCTATGGTATATAACATATAATCAGTCTGCTAAATGCCAGCTCTGTAATTGAAGTCCCAGCAGTCCCCATTTCACTAAAGAGACTATGCATAATATTTGGGTTGTATCATATTCTGACTTACCTCTATGTATAAATACAGCAGCATGGACACACAACCATTCTTCATTTTACAGAAATTATTAAGGTAGCCAAGTATGACTCATTGCCACCTTTTAGCTGCATTAAAAACAAAATAGCATTTGCTTTTCCCTGCATTATGTCCTCATTGTCTGCTGGAACAGAAGTAAATCCCAGACTGTGTGGGGAAGGAGCAGCTGTTAATGCTGCTGCAGCACCCACACCTGCCAGAGCAGCAGGCTCTGGGCTGCACCACATTCCCCCCATGGTTCCCTGGAGAAATCCTCTCAGTTCAGGGTGAGACTTGTGTAAGAGCAGCGATTCTTTCAGCCACGATTTGCTCTCTGCACTTTCAGCAGAGCAGATAATCTTTCAAGTAAATCCTTTTTCCCAAAACGTGGAAATTGTGAGAGATGTTTAACACCCGTATCAGGTCCATCTGCCTTTCCTGAGCATCTAAAGCAGCCCTTGCCAGCAGCCCCAGCACTTCTGCAGAGAGCAGAGCCTTTGAAGAGGGATTTGCCAAGCGATGGGAGCCTTCAAAGAGCCGGGCAAGGACAGGTCTGCAGCCCCGGGCAGGATCCAGGTGGGATTTCACTGGGTCAGAGCAGCCTGGGAGCCCCAGCTGAGAGTCTGGATGTGTTAATGGATGGTGGATGGATACGGGAGCATGGTCCTTGGTCTGACAGGCTGAGTGATGTGTGCAGGTGCTGCTGTGACAGGGAGGACACACGAGCTCTCTGGAGGTGTTTCCTGAGCTGAGCACCAGCCTTTGCCCTCCAAAGCAAACAAGCCCCAGCTACCCTGTTTTCTTTGTCTCTGAGGTCTAGTTTGCATTATCCCACTCTTTGTACCTTTATGTTTTATTTGTTCAGACACTAGCAGCAAGGGAAGGATGTAGCATCCTGCTTTGAACAGTGACAGTCTCCTTTTTCTTCATGCAAACTTCTGATGCTCAGAGAGACAGAAATTCTCAGTTCCTGAAGACCCTTCAGGAGGGTGGTCACACCTCTCACTTGTCTCAGTCCTTGACTGGCAGCAGGCAGTCAACGTGCCCGGCTCAAATGTAACCTTTAAACATTTGAGTATTAGCATTTCAGCCAGGTTTCTAGAAAGCAAAGTGAATAAAACCTCTGTATATTAATATTTGAGAAGCAATGGCAAAGAACAGCAAGGCTTGTTTTATATTAACCCTCATAGTTTTGGGGTTTTTTTAAATTAAGTCTGTGTTCTGATCAAGTATTATTAATAAACTGAAAATTATTTGCTTGATTTTCTAGCAAATAAAGTGTGTCTCAGGAGGCGTGTTAAATGGGCATTTCATTTAGTTTATGACCACAATTGCATTTACAGACAGAGCCCTCCAAAGAGTGAAAAATAAGTTTGTTGCAAGTCTCTTAATAGAAATAGCTAGCAGGCAGAATCCCTGTATGTGTCACCTGAGAAGGCAGATCTTGGAGATGAGAGAAAGTAATATAAATTCCAGATAAGATTCAAAGATGAATGATTAGGCCTCATGAGTGAAATGAAGTAGAATTCTATGTGTGCTGTCTTGAGGAGGGAACAAACTCACAGACCAAAAGCTCATTTCAGCTCCCTTTGAAGTCAGATTGTTCAAAAGCCCCCACCTTTTCAGTTTTGGAAAGGACATTAATAATGCAAGAAAATAAGACTGACACAATTTGGGCCTCAGGGTACATGAAAACATCCCTAATCTCGTGCTCCCTTCCCAGTGATGCCCTCTGGAACATAATGCTACCATTTGGAAACAAAACAGTTTCATGCTGTATAAATCCATTAATAGTCGAAATTCAAAAAATTGAACACTTCAGTAAATAATGTCAATCAGATATCAGGTCTCAGATTAGGAAACAAAGGAGGTATTTGGGCTGTTTCAGCTAGGTAGGAGCACAAAGAATCTGGTGGGTTTAAGAGTTCTTAATATTACTATTTGCTAAGTAGTAAACGTGTTTTGGTTGTGAATAATTCCCAAAGACATGATTTCCCCAAGTCTTTGCAGTTTTTTGTCTCTGATCATAGATACACTCATTTGGATATATAACATTTATATTAGCTTCTTTAGTTTAAAGAGAAATTTAACAGAAAATTTATACTGACAAATCAGTGTAGATCAATATCTGACATATCAATGAAACAATTATAGAAGTCCTCTAAACTGGGAGGCAGAAAATTAAACTTGTAGTGTTTACTCTGACTAAGATTTTGGTTGATCTTTTCATTCCTCAGATTCAGTTGATTCAAGTTGATCTAAAAAAATGTCCCCATGTTTCATTACTCAGTAGAAAGTGCATTCATCTAGAAATATTGATCATTCTTTCCATTTAGATAGGAGCAGTTTTCCACCCTGATAGGAGCAAGGCAATATTTTATTGAGCCTGACAAGCTGTAGCATCCATGGTGGGAGGTACAGTGCCTCTTCTGCCCTGCTTTTCCTGCTCTCCTCAGCTGTAGATTTCCAAAGGCAAATCCAAGCTGGCAGTGGCCATGCTGCATCTCTGAAGCAAAGTTCTTTACATTATCCTTAATGGTTTTATTTGTTCTTTTTATACCCTGACATCAGGGGACTTTTCTGCCTTTTGTTAATTCATGATCAATTGGTGTTAATAGAAAAAAAAATAAAGGGGATTTTAAAAGCAAGAAAAAAAGGGAAATAATACACCAGGATGAGTTATTGTTCAGTAAAGTTTCCTGTTACAAGTAGTGAAATATTATAAGAACAAAGAGCAGATAAAATAGAAATTATTTGGTTTGTTATTTACTTTTCTAAACAACAGCAGAGGAACTTGGAAAGCATTTTAAGTGGTCTGCTCTCCTCCTGGCTGTCTCATTTCTGCTGGCAATGATAGCATAGGGTTAAAATGTTTCTAAAACATGGTAGGCCTGGGAAAGAGAACTAGGCCCTGGGAACGAATATTGAGCTTTGTTTCTTTCTAGATCATGTGAAGCTGCACCTGCATAATCATCATATGATAAATGATATGATTGTTAAATGTAACGATTATTTGGAAATTGAATATAATTATTGTTTAATCGTAATAAGAATCATGAGAAACTATGTAATCGTAACAGGAATCATGAGAAAGAATATTTGGGGGGCCTAATGAAAATTACAAGAATACATGCTTGGATAAGATCAATATATATATATAGTATACAATAGAACAATATGGGTTTAATAACTAATACATAGTTATATAATGAAAAGGGTATAAAAACACATTCATCTCGGATCCATGTTGGAGTCAGATTTGGGTCTGTACCCCTGATTCCCAGAGCTCTTCAATAAAGCAGCTGCATATAATCATTCTGTGATTATGTTTTCAATGCTATCAGCAACAGTGCTGCTCCCTTCACTGGGTATGTTTTTGACAGCTTCAGAAGGGAATATTGCCTCTGAAACAGGAGGCCACTGCCCTGCTCCCATTCTAATTCTCCTTTGGAGACCAGCCCTCAGCCCAGAAAGCCTGGAAAGAAGGATGGCCCAATCTAGATCACTACAGTCAAATAATGTTAACTTGGTTTATTTACACGAATCAGCAAGACTAATGGCCAAGAAAAATTTCCTTGCTGGTGAGGAAGAACCAACATTCATCCTAATCCCACAGAAATTTCTTTATGGGACCATTATAACAGTTTATATAAATTATTTTCCCTTCTATTACCTACCAAGATTTTGTTATTTGGTAGCTTAAGGTATATCAGTAATAACTTTGATAGCAGAGTTAACAGGTATCAGTTTTCATTAGCTGTGTATCACTTCAGTAGTTCAGTTTCAATTTCAGTCCAACTCAGTTATTAAATACTTAGTTTCTGAAAATGTTCTTCATCTTTGTATGCTCTGATAATTTCTCTTTCTTTAATAGTTTTGAAAGCAATTTATTCTGGTAAGAGCTGTTGAAAGTACCCTGAAATCTTTACAACTAGAACATTTACAACTAAAATAGTACAAATTGGTCTAAGAAAATATTCACATTGATATAAGCTGTTTGGAGTTTATTCATTTCAGTGATTGTACCATGTTGACTTTCTAAAAACAGTGTTCCCTTTTTACTTTAAAGCTTTAGAAATACATAACTGTTCTACAATGCTGTTTCCAAATGTTTCACTCTAGTTTGTTATTAAAAACTCCAAAGTTTGTGTGTATCTATGCATATGCACATTTATATATCTCATACATTCATATGTATATATGTACCACTAAAATCTGTAAAGGACTGCACCAGTGAATTGTTTTTGCCATCTCTCCATCTTACAGTAGTGTAAAAGTCTTCAGGCATGGGACAGAGTTGTCAAGTCTCTTCTAAGAGTAAGACAGGAGATGAATCTGTGCAGGTGAACAGCCAAATAAATTTCAAATGAGTGTTTTCTGATGGAAAAGGGCCAGCACTGTGGTCATGCAAGATCTCATCAGACAACTGCAGAATTAGAAACTAAGAGATGTATTTGATTATTATTTCATTCCCTGTCCTTTCTTTTTCTACAGTTAGCAAATAGACATTTTCCCTGAGATTTCTTAAATCCTTTCTGTTTTTACACACTGAAGGTTCATTTCCAGAGGACTCAAATGCCATGTATGGTTGAAATGAAGCTGGCTGTATTAAGTGGCTGTTATGATTCCAAAAGGGGCAGGGGATGCTGAGGTGCAAGGCAGGGATCTGCTCTGCCTGGCAGAATGCTGGCAGCACCAGGAGGGAGCACACAGGCTCACAAGGAGGTCAGTGCACCATTAACATCCTCTCTCCAGCATATGGGGCAGGGAGCTCAGACAAAACCACACAATAAATCTTGGAAAACTCACAGATTTGTATACTTAGCTCTTTTACCCCAAGGATTACACACAAACCAGAATAAAACTAACTCACAGTAATGAGAAATTTGCCCCAGTTGCAGTGTCTGTGTTCATCTTCTTTTTTGAGATGAAAGACACTGGCTGTGTCAGTCAACCTCCAGATAAAACACACTGCAGAGTTCTGCAAGATTCTGGTTTTTAATCACAGAAAAATCAAAGACCAAAACATGTCTTGCATCTGGTAGTCTGGTGCTAAACACAGACTCCCCTGTTTTACGTGCTTGCTCTTCCTTCATTTGAATGGACGTGCAGGGGAAATTGCTGAGGAGGGAAAAAATAATTACTTTTATTTGTCACTACAAAGTAAAGAAGAAGTTCTGATAAAATGCAACAAGGCATTTTTGTGGGAACATCCGTAGCTATAAAGAAAGTCACTTGGCAAACTTGCTATATAAATGTATATCAGGAATTAGTTTGGATGAATTGATATTGTTGGGGCATTTCTCAAGAGAAAAAAAATGGTTAAAAGATAGAACTTTGCTCTCCAAATTTTCTCAGTGATTTAATGGACATCCACACTTCTGTTTGACACGTAAAAGAAACCATATTGCGTAATAAATTGCAGGACTCACAGTATTTTAACAGAATATTTTATCCATAATTTCTTTAACATATCAAATCTTAGGGATGTTTCCTGAACAGTCTATGAAAATCTGTTTTTTTAAGTGAAAGAAAATTTCTAAGTCATATAAACATTAAGCAGAAGAAAAAAATACATTGTATACAGTGAGTAAATAGTTAAAAATATTGTTTGCAAATACTGTGATTAGATACATGTTTATTTACATAAAGCATTTACTTGAGCAGGTACACAAGAATGTGTAGCAGGTTTTTCTAATATTTCTAATGGACAGTTTTCTAAACTATCCAACTGAATAGCTCATATTCAAGAAACAATTGTTTTATAAAGTACACAAACTTTCATTTTAAATCAATCAGCATGAGGCTACATTATCCCTTCAATTAGTGAGATTATAAGGGCAAGAAAGTGCTTCAGCTCCAGTTTGTTTCAAAGTACACAGTTGTGGGAAATCCCTTCTGCTTTGCTCAGCTTTCTGGAGAAGGTGTCAGTGCAGGGACACCTGAAGGGATCTGTCTGGGACTCACAGTGTCTGTGGAATGTCACCAGTGCCTCATTCAGGAGCTTGGGCAGTGCCCGTGCCAGCAGAGCCCTGAGAATGCCAACCCTGTGCCTCTGCCCACCTCAGTGTCATCACAAGATACATCTCTTCCTCTTATCCGTGCAGCCAGGGTAGGAAATACCAACTGGTTCCAAATTCCTCACCAAAACTGTGAGACTTCAATAAGGAGCAGGAAAGTCTATTTTGCTCCCTCCTCTGGTTAGTGTTCTTCTGGTACTGAGCTGAGGTTCCAGAAAGAAGGGATTAATCTGCACTGTGCTCATCTCCTTTATTCTATGACTGTCACACACAGTCCTTTACAAATGAAGCTATAGAAGAATGATTATTTATTTTTCCAAATCACCTCCCTGCACACAGAGCTATAGCATCAGCATCTGTACTAGAGACATCCAAGTTCTAAGACAGCTCTGATAGCTGTGGAACAGCTTCCTCACCAAGGAGTATGAATTACTCCATCCTACTGTCAGCCACTACTGCTGACACTTGGAAGGGTGGTGATGCTCCAGTCTCAAAACCAGAAAAGCTGGTCCAGAGCAAAGCAGTCTGGCTGCTTGGGTTTTTTCCTTCACTGCCAGCCAGCCAGCTGTCAGAATTCTGCAGCTTGCTCAGGGAGACTCTGTGATCACTTTTAAGCAGGGCTGTGCAGGCTGACGTTCAAGCTACAAAATTTATGTGGAGGTTGCATGTGCAGCAGTATTCTTTTGGATAAAACACTGCTTTGGTAGATTATGATGATTCTCTGCAGTGTATCACCTGTAAATTTAACTGTGGGAGTGTGTATCAGTGCTTCCTTTCTCCATATGCAGTATATTTTCCTTCCATTCTGCTTTAATTACTACTTCTATACTGTATCTATTGGCGCTGCAGAGACAAGGTATATTGATTTTGCAGACAAGGGGAAAAGATATTGTGTGAAGGAACTGCTGAAGCATAAATGTAGAACATGACACACAAAGTATCTGAAAAAACCCTGGTACATCATATGAATATTTTAGAGCTTTATTTAAAGTTTTCTGAAGAGGTTGTGAAGATATTGGACACCTATCTGCAATCTGCACATCTTCACTTAGTGGTCAGGAATATCAAACCCTTTCCCAGCGATGTTTTAATCATTTCCAGGAAAGCAGTGCTTAGGTTGAGTGAAGCCAAGACGTGGCAAATATGTCCTAAAGCAGAACCTATTACTGAGGTAGAATAAAGTGGTAGTGCTACAAGATAGAGCAATGCCTGTGACTGAATGGATTTGATTAGTCAGTGTTTGCGCTTCGCTTTTGTTATTTCCACAAGCTCTTCCCCAAAATTAATATGCTGACAGACTGTACTATGGCACAAAGCCAATTTCAAGTGCATATCTGTTGACTCCCACAAAAGCAAACTTTTAACATAAAACCACACATTCACAGCAGAAACAGATTTTTGTTCATTGTATTAGAAAACAGAAAGGGACCAGGTAACCCGGGTACCCAGAGGAGCAATGCCATCCTTCACACTGAATATCTGCATACTGAATTACACACTTGAGATCTACAGCAGGACATTTTTAGCAGTGTTTTCTTCTGTTCCTGGTGGTGTAGGGATAATTGAAAAAAAATACAAAAAAATCAGAAGTGTTTATATGACAATGAGGAAAAAGAGCTCAAAAAAAGTCAACTGTGTAACTTTATTTCCGTTAGCACTTAATCAGCTTTGCAGGTAGCTCAGCTACTGAAATTTAAGGCAAAGATTTATTAGAAGAAATCAAAAGGAAGCAGCAGTTACAGCAACAGCAATGCCCCAAGGTGTCTCCTTTTCTTCTTTTAAAACTAGCATGCCTTAATTGCAGATGTTGTGGATGAGAACTGACATTAGGAAACAAATAGGATAATAAATGAGTTTCTAAAGTAACAGATAAAAGCTCATTCAATATCTTTAAAGATCCCACTTCAGAGACAACCATGTTATACCCTAGACTGGGAGAGGAGAAAGGCTTTCTGTGGTCACCTGTGAATTGCCTTCATGCAAAACTCATCAGTCTTAGGCAGAATGACTCAACTGCCAAAAATGCTTATTTTTTTAAAAAATCTTCATATGTAAATACACAACATATTTCTTTGCAAAGTTGGAAATATATGTAATTTTGTCAATTTGATATAAAGCCCACTGCCAACCAATCCCAAATTATCTTTTTTTAGGCTTCCCTGTTGCAGTGGCAATATTCCTTAGGCCCTGATTCAAAGTATAATGAAACAATGATTCAGAACCTTCCTTTTAGCTCCCTGGTTGTAAGCAGTACAGTGCTTTCTCTCAATACTATACAAAATATTTTCAAAATATGTAATAAAAATATTTCCTTGTCTCAAAATACATAAAAAACCTATCAAAATTATTGGAATCAACAGAAAAAGAGCAATGTCAAACCTTGTACATTTTTAAAAAGCTCTTTAAAAGGATTTTTTTTAGAGATGAAGAGAAAAATGTGGTATTTTTTTTTAACTCAAAGCAATACCTCTCTCCCCACCAAATTATCATCTATTTTTAGTGCTCTGAGCCAGGGAGTAAGGGCCAAGCTTTGAAGCAGAGCCACAAAGCATTTGGCTGCTTTCAGAACAAGGCAGGAGGGTTGACCAGGGGACTGTGGCTGAGTGAATAATGCTAATGCCATTAAGATTCCCTGTATTTTTTGCCATCTTTAGTGAGGGGATATAAAAATGCAGAGTTGTCCACTTTGAAAAGCCTTTCTGTGGTCCCTTCTCCCTTGGCCCTGCAGGGCTGCTGCTTTTCCCTCCCCAGGCCAAACAAGCCCAGTGCCCTCAGCCTCTCCTCACATGGCCAGAGCTGGCCCTTCTGCTGGTTCCCACTGGATTCACCCCAGTTTATGGCAATACTCCTTGTATTGAGGGGCCCAAAGCAGGCCCACTGTTCTAGTTGTGCTCTGATAAATGATGGCAAAGGATGGGGCTAATGGATTCGGAGCACATGAAGATGCTACAAGGCATCCAGAAGGGACTACAGTGACATGCTCTGTGTTTTGAATGTGGATTAAGAAGCTTTCTTCAAACAAGTGGTTCACCACTTCTGCCAACTGAAAGAGTAGTTCAGACCACTCAGGCAAAACGATTTTTGTCTCATAGCTGCAGTGGTGCTGCAGGGAGGGAGTGGTGCTGTTTGCCGTGAGCAGGGCAATTCCTTTGCTTTCCTTTCCTTCTTTCTGCTTTTGTTGAGGGTATTTGAGTGTGTTCTGAGAGCACTTCCTCAGCAAAGTCCCAGAAAGCAGAAGATGGAAGCCACACGTGCCATTCTGAGCCCTGAGGGGACACTCTCAAGTGTGCTCTGAGCAGCACCCTGGGCTGTGCAGAGCTGTTTTCCTGCTCAGGCTCCCTGGGCTGCTGAGGGGCTCCAGAGGGACTTGCAGGGAGCTCAGCAGGGGCTCGTGGTGAGCAGGGGCAGCTTGTCACTGGGCTCTTGGGGAGCAGTGGCTGCCTTGTGTGTGTATCCAAGCAGGTGGATGTCCCCCATTCCAGGAGTGGCCCCAGCTGACCCAAGGGAGGCTCTTAAGAGCTGTAAGTTGCAGATTCCCCCAGGTGCATCCCAGGCCTGTATAGACAAAGCTGAAAAATGGGGCCTTTTGCAGACCACCAAAGTCTAGTTCTAAGCACCACTTGCTTCTCAGACCAAGAATTTTGGTTTCAGTCTTTTCCTGAGCATTCCAATATAAAGCACAAAAATCTGACATTTTTCATTCGAAGATGCCAAGAATCTAGGAGACACACTCCATAAGATTTATATGGAGGCTGTTTTCTGCTCTTTTATAAAAGCACATTCCAATGCAATGGCTTGTAATCAGCACTAGGACTTCAGGCTGCTTAATTCACTGTGATTTGATTAATGCTTCTTAGAGGCAGACTTGGCATTGTAGAGTGATTAGACCGAGCCATCCAGCAGTTTTGGAAAGCCTGGTTTACTCATCTGTAATTTTATTTCATTACGATAGCTTTAGAAATTAGATTTTTAAAATAAATTTCCAACTTGACATTATTAAAATTTCTTTATTTGTCAGTGTAGTATATTTTATAATTTTCTTTTCCTGGCTTCACTGCTTCATATTGCATTCCACTGCTACAAAGGAATACATTCAGGGAAAAAATTGGCTTCCTGTGTTAAAAAGGCAAGGAAGGTGTCCTAAACAAGAGCATTACAAACACACCACAATTATTTATTTCATTATTTTGTTGCTTGTGAAATGGCCAGCCATGAAGTACTACCTGCTGCTGAATGCTGGGATGTATTCCAGAGTTTTGCTTTTTTGCAGAATATTTGTTTTTACACTGGGGCTCAGTACAGATTCTGAAAGATGATTTGGAGGAATAGACACGTGTCTGTGTCCCTAAGCTGAATTGAAATCAGGTGACAATTAAGATGACCAACAAGTGCTGTTGAAATCTCAGGAACAACCAGGCTGAGACTTTTAAGTGTGTAAATTCCCTTCAGAACAACACTTCACGTGTTTATGTGTTGAAATTCAAGGAAATGCAGGTAAGTGAGGGTTCGAGGACATCACCAAGCTGTTTGCATTTGCCTATCTTATGTTCCAGAATGCGTAAGAAAAAATAGAAGTTATTGAGTACTTTGTGTGGACATCCACAGTTGGATGTCTGCATTTTTCTTGGAAGCACCTGAGCCCAGTTGCAGGAGCCTTGAATTGTGGAATTTATGAAATGTTGTGTTTCCAGGAAGCATTTTCTTTGAAAAATGTAGCTGTCTAATGGAGTAATTACACTGCCTACACATTATCACAGTCTTTGTGTGTGTAATGCCCCAAAATGTTTGGGTTTGCTATGTCAAAGTGCCCTTGCTATAGTTAAACATGAGGATTACTCACCCATTGGGGTTCACCTGGGGCATCCTGCGTGATGCAGTTGAGGGTTGCAAACCAGAAATCATGTGGAACAGTTCTCCACAAAGTGCCAGGTATTCATCCTCTAGGTTTGGCCATGCAAGGTGTCTGAAAACCAGGTTTTGTTTTCTATGAAATGTCAACTGCATGTGGCTGTGATGCATCATATGCTAATGAGCAGGTCAGGGGCTTGGCAAGCTGCTTTTCCTTGGAAGGCAGGGCTGCAAAATACTGTTGGTGGTTGGTGTTTGTTCAGTTAGGTTTTCAGTCTTTCAATTTATTTACTTTCAATTTTGGTTTCAGTTCATTTAACCTTCAGAAAACATTTGTGCTGTCTGCTGCTTACAAAAGGAAGGCTCCCTCCAGCAGCCCCTTGCTGCATTTATCTCTTGTTGTGAAGCTACCATGTCTGCAGTAATAAATGTATCCGTTTGAAATAGAAGTGATTAAGTGCTCGTTGAAATGTCTTCTGGAACAAACATTAGCTTTGCTTTCAAAGGGCAGATACTGCACCCGATAGCACTTAACCTGGCCAAGGACAAAGTGTTATGTTTAAACATCACTTTCTGCTTGCTTCTGTGAAACAGCAAGGATATCTGCATTCAAGCACTTTCATTTCTTAATACATCAAAACAAGGATCTCTCCAGAACTGAGTACCATTGTTGTAACTATTGTTCTGCTTTTATACAGCCCACTCATCCTACCAGTTTGCTGTGATTTATTCCTTTGAACTTTTTAATCTGAAAGATACAACAACAGAAAAAACATAATTGGGCAGACATTGATATTTGCACACCAGACTTCTGTCTCTAGAGGCACGGGTTCATCCAGCTGTCCATTTCTGAACTAAAGCTGAATTTGGCCATCCTGCAGTAATCTCTGGTTGTCCAGCTCCAAAATTCATATGTGATTTGACACTAATGTTGTCATCCTGAAAGTATGTTGTAACTGGCCGTCGATTTTCAAAGCTGGTGGGTATCAGGGAAAGCATAAAGATCCTCATCTTCACACCATCTGAGAGAAAGCTCAAGGCCAAAAGATAAAGGGTGAGAATAAATGAGTTCCCTGCCCAAACCTGTAGAATGCTGGTCCCTCTGTCACACAGAGCACGGCCCAGGTCCTTTTAGCACTGTTTGAGGTCCTGTCAGGTTGCACAGGAGTTTCTAAGTACTGATGGGATAAATTAATAATGGCAATCGTTGGTAATAACTCATCAATCCAGTGACTAAGGGCTGTATATTTTCTTAATCTGAAGCTAACAGGGATCCCCAGTAACTATGCCAGTACATCCTTTGTGTATCCTACATGAAATGTTGTGTTTTCAACAGTAGATACAAACATGAAGAAACTAATATTATGTATTAACAAGTGTGAAAATCCAGGTCAAATACCAAATTGTCTGATTTTCTATTTTCTATCCATGTCTTGTTCTCAGTGTTTTAAGAAGCCTCTATTTATCACATATATTTTGCAAATATGCCAAGAGTATTTATCAACATTGTTTTGGCTTTCATTAATGTTAGAGACATAGGAATTGCAGTAAAATTATTTCCTATAAGTGAAATTTGGAAACAACAACAATTTAAAAATACATAGGATAGAAAAATTAGTCGCCATAAGAGCTGATGGATGCTTTTCTGCATGTCCCAGATCTGTGACAAGGAGTGGCACTACTACGTGGTCAACGTGGAGTTCCCGGTGGTGACGCTGTACATGGACGGGACAACGTACGAGCCCTACCTGGTGACCAACGACTGGCCCATCCACCCCTCGCACATCGCCATGCAGCTCACTGTGGGGGCTTGCTGGCAAGGTAAACACACCAGCTCACAGCACAATCTGGAGTTCAGGCCAAGAGCCAATCTTACCTGTCTCGCTGACTGCATAGGAAATAAACTGCTAAAGGATTGATGGTATAAAATCAGGGGTAAATCCAAGTTGTTAATGAAGTCCAAGGATAAAATGGACAGGACATTAACAGGCTTAGCATTTTCATCACCTTAAGAAGTATTGGATATAGTTTGTCTATTCACTATGAAAGATTGTCTTCTTTATCTTTTGTCTTCACTTCTTTTAATTATTTCCCTTGTTCTCCAGCCTTAAGCAAACTATTAGATATTAAAGAACTCTAGCTATCTCTTTTCAGTCCCTGCCCTCAGATTGCTTTTAAACTCATGGCCCAGTCCTGTGCTCTTGATGTTGGCTATACTCATCAGCAATTCCAGTAATTTACTTGACTCACCTTATTATACACCAGAGGTAAAAGTGAGAGTAAAATAAATCCAAAAGTCCAACCCCCTGAGCCATACCTGTATGGACGTTTGCTTAAATATTACCTTTTTCTGTTTTCTATCCTTTATAATCCCATTCTTCTCATTCTTTCTACCTGGTCCTTAACACTTTCTTTCTCTGTTCTCTGCCTTACACCTGAAGTGCTCCTCTTTCTCTGCTTGTCTGTTTTTGTAAAGTTGTCTTCATTACTCCTTCATTTATGCTTTTTTCCACTTAAAGTATACTGGGAAGGAAACTATAATTATGAAAAAATGCTATAACATAGACTGTGTTTCTTCCTCACTCTTTCATGTGGTCTCACTTTCTCCATTATCACCTTGTTTGCCAATTTGATCTCTGTTTATATGCATAATCTGGACATCTTACACATGGCAGGGCTGTTCAGCGTAAACAGTACTCGAAGCAAATCCAGCTGTTAGATTATGAGTGGGTAAAGAGCCAATCTTTACTTTGTTGATAACATGCAAAATGAAGCTGCACTAACCCTAAAAACAAAGTTTGGTAAGTTTACAATACTGATAATAATTGGAGCTGTGATAAGCTAGTCGGCATTGCACTAATCCCATGTACTTGGAAAAGTGTAGACTGTTTCTTGTCTAGCTGGTGTTTGCATGGGTTGATGTTTTTGTTGTGCAGTATTGGTACAGTACTTTTAGAGCAAAGTTCTAGAGTTAGCAAATGCAAATGTCATTTGTAAATTTAATTCTTTCCAGACATGAGCAAATGCCATTGAGGCTGTGAATAACCATGGAGTACTGCCTTCTGAAAAATCACCATTTCTCTGTAGCTGTGCTTAAAAAAATATATATTTTAACCCCTTACTTCATATTTATATGAGGTTCTTCTGCATAGGTCAACATAAATGTTTTTGTGCATTATGTGTATTACTTCTGCCCCTTATCTTCTTTCATTCACACTCAGTGTTTTTGTTACTCTCTAAAAGCACTCTTCAGGATTTTGAGATTTTTTTCCTAAAAGTCTTGGTATTGCTGGGAATCCACTCCCCTCAGCCCTCACCTGAATGTCACGTTAACCATCTGCAGGTGCCATGTCTGGGGGCCTGTGGATCAGTTCTGGTGTCTGTGCAACAAGCCCTGTCTAAGCAAAAGCTGTGCCAGCTTTGCCACAGCCCTGCACCCCTGGGCTCACCCGCCCCCGAGGCAGCTGAGAGCAGCAGCAATAACCTTGTTCCCTTTGCACCTCTGTCTCCTTGTCTCAAATTGGGAAGAGAAGGAATTAGATAAAACTGCTCACATAGGCTCACAATACATTCAGACCACAGACTATATTTCATGTTTAAGCTGTTAAACAAGTGAAAAGTTGCAATTATTTTCAAACATTCGGATTTTTGCATGGGATAATTTGAAGGTTAAATTAATAACCGTTCAAAATAAGATTCTTCTTCCTTTTCGGTGAAACACCTGATTTAAACTACTGAAATAGTACCCACAGCTGCCGTTAATATTTACTGCTATAATACGTTATTGCTCATTTAATAGTGAGAAAATTGGAGCTCCTCAAAAGTAGAAACAAATTTTCCACCTCTTAAAAATGCTAAGGTTTAGTAATACAGTGTGCTAAAGTCTGATAAACTATCACGTATCAGGCAAAAATATGAACTTCTAATGGTTATGTGAAACAAAATTTCAAGATACTGCTTTTGACAAAGCTTATCATTTGGTACATTTGTTTTGATCACCTCAAATTATTTTAAATGAATGGTGTGGAAAGTCACTTTGTTAATAAGATTCAGCACTGTATTTCTGTCTGTGAAATAGTAATTAGTCAATATAGAAAACCAATCTATTCTAGTCAAAACATTAGTTTTCAAAGATTGTGTATTTCAAGAAAAAGGGGCCCTATCAAATAAATATTTTAACTATAAATACTTTCTCTGAAACTGTTAATAAGTCTTCTTAGGCTAATACATTTTAGCCAGTAGCAATAGTCTAAACCTCTACATTTTCAAAGCATTATAAAGCTGCTTTACAACATTCTGTGATTTATTTCAGTAAAATATACAGTGAATTTGGTGTCATAAGCCATTCAGGAGTGTCTTTGTTAAGAGGATATGAAGAGTTTCCAGCTCTGGTGTGCTAAGACTACTTCCTTTCTTTTCATCAAAGCACTGGCAGAAAGGAACACTGCTCTACCCTCTTCCTTCAGAAAGGGCAAGACCTTCTTCTCTGTCTTTACTAAACCACTTTACAGTTCTGAGTACACAGTATCCGTTTGTCAAATTATTTGAAAAACAGTCTCAACTCAGACAAGTAAAGGATTCAGAAGAAATAATATTCCTTTTTTCTTCCCACACTGACTGATTTGCTGACAGCCAAAAGTCCTCGTGGCTGTGGGGCAGCTGAAGGACTGGTAGGGAGCAGGAAGAGTGTATTTAGAAGATAGTGAAAAATCAGGAACAAGAATTGCAATTTGCTCTGTTAACACTAATAGGAAAGTCTGGTACTGCTATGAGAGATTTTCCCTCTTGTAAATGAAAATGTTCTGTTCTGGTCTGGAAACTAGGAATTGTTCTGCTGCTTCTTTAGGAGCCTGAGTGTCCTCTGAGATATGTGACTGAGCCCTGATCTTTCCATCACTTACACTGGTTCTCATCCTGGGGTTCTGTAGAGTGCTTCACCTCCTCCTTGTCTTTCTCAGAGTTATATCCTACAGGAATCTTGGACATGGAAAATTCTTTTCTTTGAGATTATTATTGCCTATTATTAATATTTCAATGCCCGAGTAACTGTCTTCTGACGTTTATAGCCTTGTTTATAGCATCCATTATGAAAAGTTAGTTGTTTTTTATTTCTGTCTTCAGCTGCTCAAGTGAAATATGAGCAGTGTAAGATCAGTGCTGTTCTCCTGATCATAACATGAAAACAAGCCAAATGTGCAATTCCTCAGCCTTACATGACAAATACAAACTTTAGCCTATGATGTGCTCACTGTGCCTTGGTTTGTCTGTGGCATAAGAAGATCTCTCCTATATCTTCACCCTTTCCCTGGCAGTGTAAAAATCTTCCCTGGTTTGTTTGTTCCTGATTTTATGCAAAAATTTCTTTAAATAATATTATTGAGTTGAGGGCTAGGACTCTTCAAAAAGGAGGGAAAATTAGCCTTTTCTTGAAAGGGAGATTCTTGGAGACAAGCAGGGAGTGAAGATGGTTGAAAAAGCAGAATGCCAACCTTTAAAAGTGATAGAAGAGACCCTTCCCAGGGTCTGTCAGGCACTGGGTCAAGTTTACTGCAGCCTGGGGAATGGTTCCCAGCTCTAATGACACTCTATGCATGAGGAAAGTCAGATGATTTGTTCTGGCATAATCAAGATGATCTTTATATACTAAAAATTAGGTATACTGTATGTTACTGTGGTATAATTTCTCTTTTTAATCTAAAAGCCTTGGTTCTTTCTTCAGGGCTCTTACTAAAGCTACCTCATTGATTTAGGGTCCCTCACAATGGTTAGCCTAGAGTGAATTCTTTTTTGTGCAGCTGATGTTCAGTACTGCTGTACTTGAGGGGGGGTGGTTTATTTGAGGGTGAGGGTTTAAGCATTATCCTTAGGCTAAAGTGTTGATGTTGGTTTGGTTACATGTGACCCAGGAGCAGTGACAGGTAGCACCTAACTCCAGCAAAGTGCCAGCTTTCATACATGGCAAATCCCAATTTACTCCTTAGCTGGGATTTCAGTGACGTGAGGCCTGGGAAAAGGTAATGCTGACCACAGAGCTAAGCAACCTGGGCTCTTAGTGAGGGTAGAAACAAACACCTGGTACAGCTGTTCCTGGAATTAGCCCTTTGTGTACCCTGGTGAAGTTTTGCTTTCTCTGCAGGTACATAAAGTTAATTATATAACTTAATCTTAACATCTTTAAAATTTTCTTCACATCACTGGTCTCACCAATGATTGTCAAGGGAGTGATTTTGATGTAGGTCAGGTTATTTAAGGCCAAGGTGCTGCTATGTCTCTTATGGTGAAAGAAACTTTCAGGCAGAATTACTCTCTCAGGGTATCTAAAGGACAAAATAGACTTGCTTGCGCATCTGCCTCCTGGAGCAAAAGAGACACCAAAATGAGCAGGAGGGAAGTGGCCCTGTGTCTGAACTGCTTCTTCCCTGAATGGGTGTTAAAAAAGCAGACATGGTCCATGGGGATAGGAGAGAACTCCCCAGCCTCAGCTTTGGTTCTCATTACTACTATTTTTGTTCTTTAGCATAAAAATACTTTCAGATTTGCCATTTTACCATACGAGTCTCAAGATCTTTTCAAATAATAAAGAGGTGCAGCAAGGCAGGAGAGTCACCTGTACTTTGTGGGAATAAAGTGCAGTAGATGATTTTTCCTCGGGTACTTAAAAAATCTGCATCACAGCAAGAATAGAATCAGAATTCATGATCTTCTGTTCTTATTCTCCCTTTTAGGTTTTAACATCCTGTTCATTCTCCTGAGCAGTGCAAACAAATCATTAGCTTATGCTGGAGCGCACTTTGCAAGAGCTTACCCCAGGAAGTTCTCTGAGTTCATTATTTCTGATTCAGTTTATCTGAGGACATAGCAAATGGACCCTTTTACAGAGTGAGAAACTTCTTCCATTACACTAAGGTTTATAGGTTTGCACTCTGATCCCTTTATTACTATACATTCAGGGGCAAAAGCAGAGGAAGGGAGCAAATTACATGATTTGGTAATTTTTTGTACCAGAGGCAGAAGACAGACATTCTTTCTCATGGTTTCTCTGAAAAGGTTTTGAGTTCATACAAGGCATTTTGGGAGGGAAGGAGGTTGTGTATGGCTCCTAAAGCTCTGTCAGGAAAGTGGTGACACAAGCAAATGACTTGTCACAAGGTTATACTGCAGCTTACCATGGCTGTAAGTCACTAACAGAGCCACCCCTAAAGCAGTGCTGGAGCCTCACAGTGCAACTCTGCTGGACACTGCATAGAGAAGGTCTTCAGGAGAAGCCTGTCAACAGCTACCTTATTGTACAGGAGAAGGCTGTTGTAGTTCCTGTTTTCTAAGGAATTGCTGTTTTCTATTCTATTTTTCTTCTGTATTCTCCTTCCGTATTTTCCTCTCTTCTTAACTTATGATGGAGAGATGAGATTTTCTATAAAGCCCTTCTGTGGAAATAATCTTATTATCCTTACATGCCACCCCTCGCTGGCACAAAAATCACCCAGTGCAGTCAGAGAACTGACAGATGATTCAAGGCAAGAAGCACCACAAGAGTTAAAAGTGGATGAGGAGTCAGAAAAAGGAAAGCCATTGTGGGCAGTGTAGCAGCAGCCTGTATCGCTCAACCTTGGACTTCCTCCAGAAATTAGGGTATTCAACAGATAAAGATTCCCCCTGCTGTTCATCCAACTGCTGGATCATGCCAAGGAGGCTGGCATAGCTTGCACAAACCTGCCACCTCGGAGGAGTGGTACAAGCAGACCTTAATGCAAGAACAGCAGGGCAGATCTCAGCAGTGAGGTGCTGATTGTCTGTGTCCCGATGCCTCCATGGGTACAGCAGTGCTCTTTGCTGCATTGTCCTTCTCATCAAGAGAAAGGTGGGGCAGATTTCAGTGCACTTGACAGATCTTTGCTGAATTTCAGCTGTAATAGAAACACAATGACATGTGGAAGGTTTAGTTTAGGAGGGTGTTTTCTTGGAGAGCTGAATTTGCATTCAAATCTGTCACCCTAGATATATGTCCCTTTTTTAACTGAATTTCTGCAGGAAGCACTACTTACCAGCACAAAATAGTTTTTGGGAGAATAGGGATATAGGGGTTTTTTGAGCAACGTTTATCTATTGGCTGAATTGTGAAAAACTGTAATGTGTTTTATTATCCTGCACCTTCAGTAGTGTAAGTTATACCCACTTTGGGTTTAAGGATGTATTGCACAGAGATTGGTTGGCATTTGAACACTTAGGAACAGGGAGCCCTTAGTGTTCTCTGAACTTGTCATACTTCAGATAAAGCTTTAAAGCCTAAAGCTGTGTGAGTGAGGTTGTTGGGTTATGATGCCTATCCAGAGCAGGGGCAGACTTAACATGGGCCATATTTGATGACCAATTTCTGATTAATTTTTATCTGAGTGATATAAAAAACCCCACTAAAACTTTTCAGTGATGAGAAGCTCTGGAAGTATAAAATGTCATGGCACTAATTGAGGCTACTCCTGAAATCTGTGTTAAGTTTCATCCTGTTTAACAGCCAATCTACTTGTCAGGGAATTAAACCCAGCTCCCTAAACTGCCGTAATAAAAAGATGAGATAAATTTGGAGGCTTGGACCTGAAGACTTTAGAGCCAGAATGTCTTGTGCCTGCTCCCAGATTCATTCAAACTTTATGTTGGAGCCCTGAATAATCAATTGTTCATTAATTATTTGGCTCAGTATAACCAGAGTCTAGAATATCTTAAAAGAATTGCATCTCAGTTGGAAATTCTCTTGATTTCACCATTTCCCGTGAAAATCTCATTGTGCTTTTACTGCCTTGATAATTACTTGCTCATTATTAGGATAGGGCAAAAAGCCTGCAAAATCTGTGAGCTCAATAAAATCACTTGTTTTGACGTGCCTGATTGTTCTTTGGAGATTGATAAGGAATGCAAACAGCACTTTACAGCTGAGTAGTCAAACCAACAACTGTAAAATTCAATGCTAATCAAATTCTGTCACACTTTATATCAACTCAATGCAAAATGAAAAACAAAAGTGTAGTGGAAATAGGCTCTGCTTCTTTAATGAATGCATTTTAACCCCATGAAGTCCAAACCCTGGACCTCTTCAGTTTCCCCTGAACTCTCCAGTGCTATATCTAACAGATATAACATGTTAGAGCTAGCAGAACCTCTCTGTGACTGCAACCAGAGGTGATTGCCAGGTAACAGGTAATCCCCCTAAATTTTTGTTCATCTCACAGTCTTCAGCTGTTTATAGCAAAACATTTGTTTTCCTCCATGTCTATAAGGGGTCATCCTCACTGAGCTGCCCCCAAGACAAACAGACATCTGCAACATACTCAGCTAAAATTAAGTAGGTTGCTCTTCTCCATTTGATCAGGTGTGTTTGAAATTTCAGGCAGCAGCTGTAAATGTGCCTGTGCCTATTTAGGTCTGTGCCAAGCACTGATACTGTGAAGTCTTGCTTTTCTTGGCAGCCTGATCACTCCCCACTGAGGGGTCTGGGGGGTCTCCTGCATGTCCTGCTGGGTGAGTCCATCCCTGGCTGTGCTCCCTGCTGGGCTTGCTGTGAGCTCAGCCCCAGCTGTGAATGGCACAGGAGGGAACCATCACTCACCAGGGCTCAGAGGCTTGTCGGCTTCATATGGGAGGGGAACACTCTGGTCCCAGTGTAGGAGATGCCTCTAGGCTGCAGCAGGTATCGTGGGACACTACCCCTTAGCATACCCGATAACTTATCTAGATAGTTGTCTAGATAATTCTAGCAGCAAAAGAGATCAGAACCAGCACAGAATAATCTCAGTCCAGGAGACAGTTATTATTTTAGCAAGTAAAAAGTGTGATGCATGCTACTTCAACAATGACTAAGGAGTAAACAGCTTATAGTGAATAATTATGGATGTCATGGTTCCTCTGGATGTCTCCACAGTCTGTTGACACCATCTTCCCTTTACAAGGGTTGAATTAATGCCAAAGGCTACCATCCATCCTCCTGTATCTGCCAGACTTTGGGAGTGTTGGTGCATGCTGGGTCAGGTGTGAAAAGCAATGCACAATTTTATCAGCAACATCTGAACAACCCTGTGGCCTATGTTCCCTCACAACTGACAGCAAGCACAACATTTATATTTAAGGAAAAGAAAAAAATCAGTAGCTTCAAAACTTTCTCATGGAAGGAATTGTAGTAAGAATAGTTGGTGACTAAACAATAGTGTAGTTTCAGTCTTTTTTGTGTTACAGACATAACTTAATTCCATGACAGTGGGGAAGGTTCTGTTTTCCTCTCTTGGCCCTATCATTCATCAGCCTTAACTAATTAACTGTCCCCTAAGAATTAGCACTCACAGCAGATTAATCCATAGCAATCAATAAACATAGTGCTGTGTGAAACACAAGACACAACACAGTTGAGGACCAGGTTTTCTCATTCTCTCAGAACTTACCAACAGCTTCATGGAGATGAGCTGTGTCCGAGGAATATTTCACTCATTGGAAAGGGGAGAAAGACCCTGAAAGCAAAGAAGTCCCATGAACCTTGCTGAGGTAATCCAGGTTAACTGGATATCCTGAGCTCTGGAGAGAAAGTGGAGATGCTGTTTTACAGAACTATTACTAATTTTCCTATGCTTGGATTACCTCAAGACCATTGTCACCGGAGCTCCACTTTATTCTGTGTAATCTATTTAGGTCTTCTTCATTATCCCAAAAAAGTTATTGAGTTTGGTGTCAGAACCAAGAGCTCAAAGTGCCTTAAAGCAGTAAGGGCTGTTGGCAGCAGTTCATGTCTTTTCTCAGTTGTTTCTTAGCAGGTGGTAACAGCAGTGCTGAGTCAAATCCAGGCAGTGGAACTGAGCATCCTCCTGCCCAGCAAAGCCACTGACTCTGAGCTGCCTGTCAGCTGCATGGGGAGCATGAAATGAATCATGCTCAGGGTCAAAGGATCTCTATTTGAAAAATCAGTATTTAGAAGAATTTGGATAATATTCTGTAAAATGTTACTATCAGCATTAGGTACAGTTGCCCATTGTGCTTAAACATGCAATGGAATTACCATGTTCATTCTGAATTAAATATATTTCTACTCGTCTAATCTTGGGAGCTCAGAATTTTAGAGTGACTATGACTTGGAGATTGCCCCTCCTGGGCTAAATTTCCACCCACTGAGAAGCCGAAGTCAAATATTCAAAGAATATCAGATTGTAGAAGCAGAAGGAAACACAGCTTTCAAACACACTGATACAGTAGAACCAAGTATGAATAAAACATTTTATCAAAGCTAGAAAGCAGGATTGTGATTAACTGGCCTTAGGCCATTCCTTTAATTTTAGTGAGAGTTTTGGTTTTTGCTTCCCAGTTTTACTGCATTTGATTTTGTTCATTTGCAATCTAATAATTACTAGCAATGGGAACATCAGCAGCTAACATACCTCACTGAGCTGAGAAGATTCTGAAATGCTGAAACAGAAGAATATCAAAATGACAGCATGCTGCAATTACAAGCAACTCTAAGAAGAGTCAGATATAATAACTTCTGTTCACCTTCAAGTTCAGAATTGGCAGGTATATCATTTTGTCTTTAACACTGGTAAAAGTGGCTTATGGAAGGCTTTTTTAGCAATCTGGTATAAGTATTATCTTTTTAAGTGTTCTTGTTTTTTCATGTGATTAAAAGCTGATGTTATCACTACCCTGGATGAATAGGCACATCCTGTTTTATATATCCAGTATCAAGAACTCTATATTCGGGTTAGTACTTCAGCAAGATAAGTTCCAGGAAGAGCAGCAGTCATGTTCATATTCTACAGTGTTAAGTGGAAGATGCAAAGAGAAGCCTGGCAAAGGAAAATGACACAGCTGTGTTTTGACCGCTCATGTTTCCTGTTGGGAATAAACGTCTGCCTCGAGGGTCAGTGGTTGATGGAGGGGATTGCTTGGGGAGCCTCTGTCTTCAGAAGAGTTTAGAAGGCTCAGGCAATATTCTCAAGAATAGATTAGGTACAAGTGTATTTGTCTTGGGGCTGGGGACAGAGTGCCTCATCCCTCTGTGTCCCTGCAGACTCTGCTCGCAGTTGTTCACGTGCGTTGTCCCTGCCTGGATCACCCTCTCATCACCATGGCCATGGTTCTGCAGATTTTCTCTACTCACACAGTATGACACTGGCTACTCCCAGCTATTTTTCACTCACATTTTCTTGAAATACTTGGGGATTTTTATGTAAATAACAGTTGATAGCCTCTCCCAAGCAAAGATTACATCACCTCCTCTACAGTGCAGTCACGACCTCTGTGCCTACACAAACACTATCCTTACTCCTGTGAAGAGGGTGTGTAAGTTCTTTAAATGCTCAATATTTTTGTAGTGCCTGTATTTTCAGACTATTTTAAAAGCCTGTTCTGGCAACACTCATATTCCCTTCCATACTTTTATGTTGGTGGCTGGACAGATGTCTTTAAACAAGAATTACACCTCTCCAAAATGGTAATACCTCCTTGTGCACCAGCATTTTTTAAAAGTGTGGCTTGGGCACAGTGAATACCCTGCATATTTGATGATTTATGGGCAAATGCTGTATCACTGCTAATGAGCTAGCAATGTAACTGTAAGTGCTCTGTCAAGAATACCAGAGAAGAACTAGTCCAAAGTGGAAGAACAACCAGTTCTGTTCATGGATGCTTTGGTTCATTCTGCTTGTTTCTGTCACACCACAGCACTGAGTTCTTTGTTCTGGCTTGTTGTCTGGTCTTTTATATACATTTTAATGAGTGCTTTTCACATTTAAATACATTCACTGATCTGAACTTGCTTCTTATTTTGCATCTCCTTAGAATTATTAAGACCTACTGGCAGACTTACTATAGTAGGTTTCTTAATTTCAAAGCTCCAGAATTAATACTGGTATTTTAGCCTTGAAACTTGCTGTCTTCACAATTCTGTCATGATACGAGAATGTGAAGCTTCAAACAAAATGTGATTCCTTCTTCTTCTGTAAGCTCTTAAATGCTTTTCTCTCTTTGTCTCCTTTTTAAGGAGATGTTTGCTTTTTTTTTTTCTTAAATCTGGCATACCTTTTTCCATCCAGTTACATTACTGCTGTATAAATATTTCTAAAGCCAATGTAAGCAGATAAATATAACAGCATTTTGGCTGAAAAGCCAATGTCCCCATAATGCACTATTGATTTACAAAATAATTACCAAATAATTGTCTTGGTAAGTATCAGAAAGGCTGAACTTTAGCTCTTGTACATGTGAAAGTTTCTAGGAAATCTCAATAAAATTCTGCCCAGAGGAAATTTCCTGTGTAATGGACAAATGAATAAGAGTGGACAAGAATAACCTCCCTTTGGGAACCCTCCTCTGGGGTAAGAAAAAGAGAGGCAGTTTATGCTGTAATATTAAAAAAAAACCCAAAAAAACAACAAAAAAACCCCAACAAAAAACTGCAAAACAAAACAAACAAAAAACCCCAAAAAACAAATAAAAAACCCAAAAAACAAAAAAAACCGAACAAACAACAACAAAAAACCCCCAAAAATAAAAAAAAAA
>VXBI01007060.1:7901-43118 GCA_013397375.1 Toxostoma redivivum | reverse complement strand
AAAAAAAATACGTTGCCAGCTTCTCTGAAGAAATAGCCTGCTTGGACACCTCTTTTCTCCCAGTACACCAGTGTGTATTTTCTTCAGTATATAAAATAGCTCGAGCCTTCTTCATAATGCTCATCCTGCAGAGACTGGAAGTGAGGGTTTTTAGGCTTTTAGGTAACAACAGCAGGCCTAAAGAAAATCTGCCACTTCATCCCTAACCAGCTCCAATCCACACACAAGTTAAAGCTTGAGCTGTCTTGCCTGGCAAAAACAACTTGTTTGACACTAAAGCTACAAACACTGTAGACATGAGTTATCTACCAATTACAACACCTTATCAACAGGTTATCAACTGCTAATCCAATTAGTGTGCCCTGCTCTGCTGTGAGACTCCCTTGGTCCTTCCAGGCAGGCAGTAATTCACATGCGCTGTGAGAGATAACACTGCAGGAAAGACAAGCTCTAAAAATTCTCCTAAAGGAGGATGAGTAAATCACTAACTGTCCCAAGAGTAATTGAGATGCCATGATCGCTGGAGCAGGCAGTCTGTAATCACATTTTATTGACAGCTCCTAAACATCTGTCTTCCTTGGGAGCTGCCTGGAGCCGTAGTGAGCGTGTCTGCAGGACCTGGTGCAGCACAGAGCGACCAGGACCTGGCCCCAGTGATGCACCTTGGGTCAGGGCCAGCCCTCCCAGCCTCTCAGAGAAGGGCTGTGCACAGCTCCCTGCTCACTGCTGGGATTCCAGCACCTCCTCAGACACTGCCAGGGAGTTTGTGCACACCGAGCCACCACCCTCAGCTCATCTGGTCCTGTGTTCAGACATAGCTGATCTTGTCATGAAACATTTGCAAATACTCTTCCTCTATTCTCGGAATCTGTTTTTGTTTTTTCCCCGAGATGTGTAAAAGTTCTTGTCTGGCAGTTCGTGTGCCCAAGGTGGAATAAATCTGAGCTCTTTAGTTTTCTTGGTCTCAAGGTTGTTTATTATTTTCTTATCTATAATATTTTCTCTCAGCCCAGCCAGGTCTGTCTTGCAGGGCAGCCATGGCACACTCTCTGCCCCTTCAGGGCACTGTTATCTTTTTATACTAAAAACTACATACAGGATGTTTACAATTATTTCCCAATTACTATCATCTATGTTAGACAGTGAACTTCTACTCTAAACCAATCCAAAAGTGCCAGCTCCACAATAGAAAATGGAGATGAAGAAGAAGAAGAAAGACCAAACACGTGCTTTTTCCTCCATCTTGTGTTCTAAAATCCCCATTCCCAAAAATCCTAAAATCTATATTTTCACTTTGTGATAACACTACTTAAACTTCTGTGACTCTTAGGTTCTCATATAAAGCTGCTAATTTGTTTCAAGGGCTATAATCAAACCCACAGATGTTTTGGGCATCATTCCAGGGTCTCAGAGCCCCCTGACAGGGTCTCAGCAACTCTGGACTCGCAAAGGGATGTCTTAGACTCCGACACTCTATAAATAAATATTGGATTTAAAAATTTATTAAATTGGTGTTTGAATGCTTGAAAACCTTCATTTTTAAAAATCACATGCTTTCTTGTACACATTTGGGAAGCCATGTTTCATCTCTGGGTTTGCTATCTCAGCTTTATAAACACCTGAACACATTCCTGGAAAAACAAGCATGTTAAAGACAGCCTGCTACCAGGTACCACCCAACAACCCACAAAAACATTCCACTGTACCACAGTAAATGGGATCTCAAATACACTTGGATAAGATGGATAGAGATTCTTTAAATGTGTTAAAACATAAAGTGATTTATACATGTGCAGTTTGTATGTTGGTACCAATAACCATTTTGCATCCTCTTTTTTCAGGAGGTGAAGTCACCAAGCCCAGGTTTGCTCAGTATTTCCATGGCAGCCTGGCCAGTCTGACAATCTGGCCAGGGAAAATTGAAAGTCAGAAAGTGATTTCCTGTTTGCAGGCCTGCAAGGAAGGTCTCGATATTAATTCTCTTGAGAGTCTTGGCCAAGGAATAAAGGTGAGGGATGAACTGACATAATTTTTGATAAAAATTTAGATCTGATTTATGAAGTGGAGAGCCCAAGGTAGAGTACACACAGGACAAATGTACTCCCAGAAGCAATGTAATTTCCCATAAAATCATGCAAAGAAAAGAGAGAACAGTAGAAAAGCTGTGACACTGCAAAGAAAAATGTTTCCATTAGTGCAGAGCTAGATGATCAGAAAGCAAGGCACTGCTGATATTTCAGAGTCTGTATGAATTGCCAGGTTATGTTTTCATGCTTATTTTGTTACTTCTACAGAAATAGACACAATTCCAAAGATTTATTGAATTTTGATCTCAAGTAGTTTTAAAGCAGTGGAATACATAAGTTCTAATGCAATAGCATTCTAAAATTCAGTGTGTTCAAAGAGGAAAACTTTATGGTACATGAAAATTGAACAATAAAAACCCCTAAAGTCAAGGAATGAAATTTTTAGATTTGGATAAAAGTAATTTTCTTTGTTCATTATGCATATGACTACTGGTAATGTAGAGCTTTTTCTAAGACTGGAGAACAACAGACAGGGAAATCATGTTCCAATTGACCCAGTGGCCAGATGGCTTTGCATTCATTCAGCTAATTCTGAAATTCTGTTCTTTGGATACATATGTAGGATCTTGGCTATTCCAATGCTCCCATGAGCTGCATTGTCAGTTCTCTTTTACTGACACACACCATTGTCAGGTGACATTGTTCTTGTGCTCAGTGTAAATGCACTTGTGAAGCTGTTTCCTAGCACACAAATACCACTTCCAAAGGAGCTGAGCTTCAGTTGCAGCCCAGGAAGTTCCTTTGGGTGCAGACAATGCATCCTGAGGAACTGAACAGGGGTGTTTTGGTGTGGGTTCTCAGAGAGGAGAAGGATGGTGCTATAACACTTCATCTGGAACATGCAGTGGAATGCCATGGACTGCATTTTATTAGCCAAACCCTTCCCTTGTACAGACTGACCTGAAATGTGCTCAAATGTCTGTCCAGGTGATGATAGGTTGTAGTGGTGCAGTATAACTGATGTATTGTGTGAAAACAAGGGTAAAAAGGAAAATTGAAAGTGCAAACTTAAGGAGGAATTTTGCTAGCTCTAACTTTTACATATGAGGAAAGACCTCAAAGAATTCTTCTATCATCCTACCAACAGCATCATTAAGAATTCCACACTGCTGCTTCTCACAGCAACAGGACACAGGGGTTGGTTAAAGCTGTTTTTAAAAGGCAGCATACAAGGAACAGGTGGGGATTTCTGGAACCCACATGTGTATGCCTAATAATAAGTTATTTTCTGGGATTTTCCATGAATTAAAGCACTGTACACTTCATCCATGGTGCTTAAAAGCATAGTAATTCCTCCCCTATTGTTGCCCTCTGAAACCTGACAATATTTGAGTCACCCCAGTTTCATGGGCTTGGGAAAATCCCTCTTCTACCACCCACAGCTGCTCCAGGATTTGTGACTGGCTTCCTTACTGTACTGGCAGTGCAGAGGGAAGAAGGAAGACAAGGGTTTGTTTTCTGCCTTTTCATGGTTTTGCAAACCTTCAAAACATCTTCATTTTCTGAAACACAGATGAGGCATAGTGGAGTTTTTTGAGTTACTGATGTTGATTTTACTGCCTCAGCAGGCCAACAGTGAAAGCAACAGCAGGAGGCAAAAATGAAAGGAGCAGCCAGAGAGAGATTGTGGAAGGGTTTGTTTTGGGGTCTGACAGAAGGAAGCTCAGCTGAAAGCAGAAAGTTGCCTGACCTTGAAGAGAAAATGAGAGAGGAAGGTGCTGTGGTGTCAAAACCAAACACACCTGATCCCAGACAGGCAGGTGTGACAGCTGCACAGACAGTGGGTTCTGTGGGGCTGTTTATGTGGTGCTTTGCAGATTCAGTGTTGGCAGACTGATGCTGGAAGGTGTTTCTGGGCACTTTGGACCCCGGAGAGTCCCCCTTTAACCACCTGAGAAAGAGCAGTGCAGCTGCAGTTTCTGACACCCACCATAGAGTTGGACGCTTTTGGGCTGCAGCCTAATTTTCAGATATCTGTAACAGCTCTCTGAGACACTAAAATGTTGCTATTTTTAGCTTTTTTTAAATGAGAGAGACAAAATTGGCTCAGTCTGGGGCTTTCTCGTCCTTTTGGCAGCGTTCCAGCTGTTTTGGCAGCTGAGCTATTAACTGGCTAGCTAGAGTCTCCTTTCACTAATTTTATTCTCTATTGCTGCTAGCTTAAAGAGAGGAAAAAGAACTGTATGCAGGCTGGTATTCATGTTAGTCCTCTTTGTTAAAAAGTACCCTTCAGTGTGTTGTGACCTTCCTGCACAAGCTTTAAACCCAGTCCTCCATGTTCTGTTTGACAGAGGACCCAGCACTTCCTCCTGTTCTTCAGTCTGTTTGATGTGTTTTGCTTTTTAACCTTTCTGGCTGTAAGGAAGTGTAGGCAGCCACTGTCTGTATTTAACAGAACATCTTCACATAATCAATGCCCAGCTTTGGGGAGGGCCTACCCAAGAGAGAAAGGTGCATTTGTGTTCTATGCTGACAACAGTGGGGTACAGCTTCCAGGGGCTTAGGCTGGTTTCCTCTGCAATGCAGATGGTTTACTGGACCAATTAACAGACAAAACAAGGAATTAGGATTAATTATGATGAAGGTAAAAATCAGTCATTGGTTATGTCACAATAGTGATGAAGTTTCTTGGTCAGCAAGACTGATCTGTGTTCAGTGCAATGGAGCAGAGAAGGCTCGGGCTACAAGAGCAGGCAGTGACTGCAGGGTTTGCTGGCCCGAGTGAGCAGCTCCATCTTCAATCATGACACCCTTATTGATCACCAGGCAGGATGGAGAGTCCCCTTTACTGTGTCTGATGTTAATGAAGATGTAGGAGGCAAATGTTGTAATTGTTTTGTTCGTTCATATTGAATATATCTCAGAAGGGTAGCCCAGGATAAAACCACACAGAAAGCAGCCAAAATACGCTTCTGCACACTAGACTGGCTCAAAAGACAATGCTTTTATATGAGCAATGTGTTTAACCTAAAAAGATTACATAGGAATAATAATCGTGGTGGTAAGTTAAGGTTTTGAACTTCTACAGAGTTCAAAAATAAATAACATTGGAAATTGCTGTAGAAATTGTATCAGCAAGGTTAATAAGGCTGGACAAAGAACAGCAAATCTGGATTAATTTACTACAAAATTAATTTTAACAGTAGTTACTTAGGTGACTGATACAAGTACATGTTTTAGAGAACAGCATGTGGATTCAGCCAATGATAGCTACTAAGATTTTTTTCTTAAATAATTACATTTTTAACTTATGTCTATGCAACATTCCTTAAAAATTATATTATTTTGTACTCTGTACCTGCTCCCTTAAATACTAATTACTTGCATTTCTCCTAGTATCACTTCAACCCTTCCCAGTCAGTCCTTGTCATGGAAGGAGATGACATTAAGAATATAAATCAAGCCCTCCGAAAAGTCTCATACATCAACTCCAGACAGTTTCCTACTGCAGGCATACGACGTCTCAAAGTCTCATCTAAAGTCCAGTAAGTTATACTTCACCTGAATTGAACAGATTAGGAACATTTTTAATGAATTACTTTTTTCTTTGGCCACGTAAAAAAAATAATTTTGGCTAAATTAAATTGATAAATCATACTGCTTTGTTATTGAACCTAAAGGATTAATTTAATTTACTTTTATCCCAATTTACATGGTGGTTTTCTCTTGATATTATCTTCTTAAGAAACCTTTCTTGTTAATGTAATGTACTTGGATTCTCTTTATGGTTTGGGGCATACAGTCTGGACCCAACAGTGCATTTACTGCAATCTTATTTACTTTTCATTTTAAACATGTATAGTTCCTTCTGAGATAGCCAGAGCTGTGACTTTTTAAAGCAGGCCTGTTCCATCTAATAGAGGAGATACCTGCAAGAGCAGTATCTGCAGGCATGCTTGAAGCAAGCTGTGTGTGCCTGTCCCCATGTGTCCCTGCTGTCCCTGGAGCACTGCTGGAGGCTCTTGGGCAGGGTCCATGTCCATCCCTCTCCTCTGTGTGCAGCTCCTGCTCACTGATGTTCAGAGCTGCCACAGCCTCTCCTGGGCTTCCCTGGGCTCAGCTCTGTCAGAGCAGGCAGAGCAGGGCTTTGGAGGAGAACCAAGGCCAGCGGTGGCAGCTCTGCCCTGCTGCAGGCACAGCTGTTCCCAGTGCCAGGGCCGAGCTCCCAGCTGGGAGAGCAGCTCCCAAGCAGCCCCACTGCAGCCAGCCCAGCGTGCACATTCCAGGGCTTCCCTAAGCCAGGCTGGCCCAGCTCCTCTGCCAGCATGAAACCAGGCAGAGCTTGTCAGGAGAGTCACTTCCAAAGCACACTGCTGATTCCAATGAAAATGGAAGTACAGGCAACTTTTGTCCCCTGCAAATATTGGAAGGTCCCAAAAAGAGTTCATGATGGGACCAATTTAAATGGAGAATTAGGCTCTTTTATTCACACGTGACAAGATAACCATGTTGCATTAATTATCTAGCACTTTCTGAATTTAATGTTAGGTTTACTAAAGTTAGTTGGTATCTAGTTAACTTTTTTAGCCATTTACTGCTCTGTTAAATGTCAGTTAAACATTATAATATTATTCTGATAGTGACCTTAGGAAAGATTGAGCTTGTCCCTCAGAGGGAGTATCTGTGAAGGTGGGAAGGGAGGAGAGGGCCAGAGCTGGCCTGTGTGCACAGCAGTACAGAAACGTGTCCCCATGTGTGGCAGTGCCCGAGGATGGACTGGGCTGATCTCAGAGCCCTGAGCTGGGGTTGGGGCAGTGCCAGCACCACACTCCTCTGATGTGCAATGTGTCACATGCAGTTAACAACTCATGTATTTTTTCAGATGTTTTGGTGAAGATGTCTGCATTAGTATCCCAGATATAGATGCCTATATAATGGTGTTTCAGGCCAATGAGCCCAAGATTACCATATCTGGGATGGACCACTTTGCTAGACCAGCTGCACAGTTTGAAAGTGAAAGAGGTGTTACTTTGTTACCTGACATCAGGATTGTCAGCACAGTCACTAAAATGGAGCATTCAGTGGACTTCAAAGAACATGACAGAGGTTTGTGTCTTTCTTTTAAATATGATTACTCATTTCATAACATCTCCTTATATTTTTTAAAGGTTGGTGCAAACAAGTAATGCAAAGGAAGTCAATTCACCCAGATAAATTAGGCCACAATAGTGCTGTACTGAAGAAATTAAATTCAACACATTGAAAAGTGTGTTAAATGGAAGCAGATCAGAAGGTGCTTCAAAAAAAGCAGATTTCCCACACATTGTCCATGTAGTATACTTCAGAATAATTCCTTTCTACTCTTCTTTTCATATTCTGTTACATTGGGTTTTTTCATTAGAATGACTCTGCTTGTAACAGAATTTTTTAAATTGTGCCAATAAAGTGAAAAGCAGTAATTGACCAGAAGTTGAAGTTTTAGTCTGCTTTTATGTTTCCAGCTCTGATACTAGCTTGTGAGTGATACTTGAGAAAGTAATCTCATGCCTCAGTTTCCCATCTATAAAATGTATATATAATCATTTTAAAATATTAATTTTCAATGATGACAGTTTATTCTAATGATAAGCAATGTGGGAATTATTATTCAACACTGTGTGGATGTTCAAAAGCATAAATCAAATTTAAAATCACTGTCTATAAAGGAATTTTCCTTTTGGATGTTTGTGTGCAAGGAAGATGAAATGTTTGCTAATTTGAGGAAACATTCTAAACACTGTTGGACCAGAATAAGCAGCAACTAGATGTACATCTCTGAAGAAGAGAAAATGGATAATGATATGCAAGTTAGGGGCGTGGATTACCTGAAGCCTACAAATTTGCCTAGTGCTGCATTTTTGGATATGTTACAGCTGTACTTAGAGCTTAGGTATCCAAAGAACTCCTGCATTAGGAGCTGGCAGTCTAGGGCATAAGGCTTTCCTGGCTCTGCCCTCCTTCCCAATATACCCTCTAACATCAAATTTGCAAAATGGGAAGTAAGTTCCAGGCTTGCAGTGTCTGTGACCTCAGGGAGCTGCTTAAGCAGTTTTGCCACACACTGTGGTAAGTGGATCAGAGAATTTAAATATTAATTTGATATGCTACTCTTTTTCCAGTGACAGAATTATTTTTTTACTTGTACATGTTGAAGAACAGTCAGTTTATAACTTAATTTCTTTAAGTCACACAGCACAAGATCTTGCTATTAACGATAATGCCCTGCTCTAGGATAGATGGCCAGGTCTTTGTAATGCAAATTGTTTATGGGGCATAGAATAACTGAGAGAATCATCCAAGCATAGACATGTTGGATGTGTATTTCTCCAGTTTGGTTTTCCTTGAGAAAGCTGGAATCAATACAGCATTGAAACCCAAATTTTTTTACATTAATTTATTTCCAAGATCAAATTTCAGTTTTCTACTTCCAGTAATGTTCTCAGGTGCATTTTATTACAGAGCAAGGTATTTTCTATTTATCTCACTGGGTGTTTGTAGGCCTTCATCATCATGGTACCTGTACAGATGGGACACTTCTCTTGATTTGCTTCAAGTATGCTGGATTTAATATCAGCAAAAACAGTTCAGCCATCTTGGCAAAAATTGAAAGCCCTGATGCAAAGCACATAAAATGACTGAGCTTTTCTCTGGTCATTTATCTTCATTTCCTCCTTTTTTTTTCATGCTCTATGCCATGGGTTCACAGTCAATAAGCAGCTGGTAGTAGAGGAAATGCTCCACTACTTGGATTTCTGTGATGTTTTGGTCATTGGTGCAGAACTAGACCCTGAACAAGAGTGTTTAGAACTAGATAATCGGGAGCTTCAAGGAAAACATCTAGATGCCACAAATTCCACTGCAGGATATTCAATCTATGGTAAGTTCATGAAATTTGTTTTCCCTTATTTTGTCACATCAATTATATATTGGAATGAAAGCTCAAATATGTAAGAAATTGGACAGAAATCTATGATTTTTTAGCCATTAAAATATCCCAAGAGTGACTGTATCTCAAAAAAACACAGTTGCTTCTTGATCTCTGAATGTGCTGTGTTTGCCCTTTGGATTCTCAGCATCCCTCTTGCTACTCCTCAGGTAAGGAAAATGGCATCCCTGCTTTCTCTAAACATGAGCTTCATGTGGACCATCGCAACGGAGCATGGAAGTGAGGGGTTCCTCAGTGTTCTTGTACAATGCTGGGAAATTTGTCATCTTTTTCTGATCACTAATTTATTCTGTACCATTCTTGTTGTATTTATCCCTCTGCATTAGGGACCGACATTTGATTCTGAAAGCTATCCTCATATAATCAAGTATCAGAGAACATTCGATGCCCTGTCATTTCCAGACCATTCTGCTGAGTTCTGTGTTGATTTGTTGTGCATTGCCAGAGCAGTTTTCCCTTGCCTGTCCCTGAGCTGTCCCTGCCCTCCCCCCCTGCAGGTGTGGACAGCACGTTCAGCTATGAGCAGGTGCTGAGGCAGCTCCGCTACCGCAACTGGGGCACCTCGGCCACGGCCGACAGGAAATTCAGGGTCAAGTGCTCCGAGCTCAACGGGCGCTACACCAGCAACGAGTTCAACCTGGAGGTGAGCAGGGAGATCAGCCTGGAGGTGAGCAGGGAGTGCAGCCTGGAGGTGAGCAGGGAGATCAGCCTGGAGGTGAGCAGGGAGATCAGCCTGGAGGTGAGCAGGGAGTGCAGCCTGGAGGTGAGCAGGGACTTCATCGTGGAGGTGAGCAGGGAGTGCAGCCTGGAGGTGAGCAGGGAATTCATCCTGGAGGTGAGCAGGGAGATCAGCCTGGAGGTGAGCAGGGAGTGCAGCCTGGAGGTGAGCAGGGAGTGCAGCGTGGAGGTGAGCAATGACTGAGTAGTGTTTTTCAACCTAGCACTGAGGCCTAGAGCCCAGGTAACAACTGAAGGAAATTGCAGGACCTACTTAGCAGTATGGTCAAAATTAATAATTGTTTATAAAGACAATTAACAGCTTAATAATTGTTAATAATATTAACAATTATTTTATAATGTTTAGGTAACACCTAAAAGTTGATTAATATAGAGAGAAGTAAAAGGTCACTACTTATCCAACAGGTAAATAAAGAGTCTTGTTCTGTGCCACTTCAGTGTCAACAGTCAGAAATATTAGAATGCATTTTTCATGCTACAAATTAGAAATATATTAAGCTGTGTATTTTCCACTGGCTTAAAAAAAAGGAGTTAATTTGGCCTTTAGCATCTAGGAAGTAGTGTTCCTATCTGCTGATGAACTTCATAGTCCAATGTAATATATGGAACCAGCAGGCTTGGAGTATAAAACACTTTTTAGTATCTGGTCTCTTCTTTTTCTCTTCCCCCAGGTTAATATTCTACACAGTTCCAACTCCAACTTCATGGACCATGTAAATCACATGATAGTTCAGCCTCAGTTTCTCCAATCTGTTCAGCACCCTGAGGGGAGTGTAAGTGCAGTTCACAGCTCAGGTATGTGACACCTTCCCGGAGGATTCTCACAATGATTCCAGTGTGTCAGTGTTTCCCTTGTGGGTCAACGTGCTCCACAGACTAAAGCCTGAGGTCGATTGTTTCAGCTTCTAAAACCTCTCAGAGATCATTGCACAGGTGTGAAAGAAGACAACACTGAATTCTATTCAGTCCAAGAATGTACTTTGTAATTAAAACCTGGTATCCTTTTTTAAAGTCTTCATTAATGGTTTTGAACTCTGACCTCCACAGTGAAAAAATGCCTTTTTTCTAGTATTGAATGGTATGAAGGGTAATATTTATGCTCATGTTGTCCTTTTGCATCTGTAGTTCTGTAACATGTTAATTTCTACCCACTCCTTTCAAAGCAAGACGAAGAGATTGTATTACTTTTTAAATGCATAATTGCTGCAGTGCCTGTGGTAGCTGCTGTCAAGGCCTCAGTCTGGGCTCTCTGGAGATAACTTCATCTAGTCATGTGCAACAGGCATTGGGATATATTTTAACTTAATTTTTAGGCTATATGAGTTAAAATATATATCCAAATCTGAAACCTTCTCAGTGAAGTTAAATCCAGGGCAAAGATACCTGTTTAAAAGTTGGATTCTGGAAACCTTTTAGCTGAATTATACATATGTAAAGAAGCAAAGTTGATGTAAAGTGCAGGCAGTTATGAGTAGCTATATACAGACATGCTTAGAAAATTACTGTATTGTTCTTTATATTGTACTGACAGTTCACTAAAATGAAACTGAATGTTTAATGGATAAACTGCTGCAAACTAGTTTTTTTGGCTCCTAAATATGTTTTGATTTCAGAATACCATTCTTACAGGCAGGGCAAGGCAATAAAATGGGTTATGGACTGGGTTATCCTATTGCTCCTGGAACTGCAGTACCTCGAGGTACATAGCAAGTGGCAGCATTTCTCCACTAACCTAATTATGGAGCTGATTACACATGGTAGTTCAGAGAGATTTCTTCCTGTAACTAGGTAGAGACAGGGACTTCTCAGAGTGCAACCAAACAGGAAAAATGTCTTGAGTACACAAGAGTCTTCCAGGAAGGTTGTAGAACAGGCAAATAGGGTGGCAATGCATTTATTTCTGGGAGCTTGAGATTCACATCACAAGTATTTGAACATTTGAAAATAAAAGCTTTGAGATGTACATTTTGTCCCAAGTAAGGTTGAGGCCTCAGCTGTGATCAGAAAAGGGAACATGCAGGTGAGATAGCAGAATTTTACTGCAGAAACTAATTGTTTCTGCACTTATTAAGTATTTGTCTTCTGTAGTTAAGTGGCTCAAAGAGCAAAGGTGGGCATGCTCACTTTTTAGTTAGGATTTATCATACTCAGGTTAAGATATCTGTGGATACCATTTGTGTGTGCTCCACCTTAGTGGATGGGCACTGGTCAGCACTTTCTGTCACCCCAGGCACACGGCAGGTGTCTGTCCTGGCTCTCAGTCCAGAGGAGGGGGTGCTGTGGCTTGAAAACAAACAAGGTTAGGGGGATTTAGGTGACTTGTTCCACAAGTGTAACTGCATTCCCTTTGCCACCCTGTGTCCCAGTGGTTCCCAGCGTGGCCACGATGGTTATCATCATCTGTGTGAGCGTGCTGGTGCTGGTGGTGACGCTGGGCGTGCTGCGGCTGCGCACGGCCCGTCCGCACGGCGCCACGGCCCACGAGGGAGCCAAGGACAGCGACATGGACTGGGATGACTCTGCTCTCACCATCACCGTCAACCCCATGGAGGTACTTAACCATGGCACAGCCCTGCACGCTGGCCAGGAGCCACTGGCTGGGCTGGCACGCCTCTGAGCCCCTTTCAGGGTGCACCTGTTCAGCTCTGTGTGTGTGTGTGTGTGTGTGTGTGTACACTCAGGACCCCAGCCCAGTTCTCAGCTCTGCACACTATAATCAGATATCATTGAGAGCTTCAGATTTGTTGTCATGTATAATTACTAAAGAAGATGGTGAAGAACTCTCAGGTACAGCATCACTTCCACTCTATCCATGTCGGTTTGTAGGTACCCAAGATAGTTGCTTTGGTTTTTACTTTTTCATGTAAGCATTTAAACACTAAAAGGAGGGGAAATCATCAGCAGTTTAAAGAAGCTGATGTTGAACGTTTAAATTTTGGCAGTGTGGCTAACAAAGAGATTGCTTATTGACATTCCATTCTTCTTACAGTAGTTTTTGAATGTTTGCTACCAACTTGTATGAATTTGATGCTTAATGATCACATAATGATAGAAAGCAGATTTGTCCAGCATATTAGCATTTCTAAATGCTCTTTTGAGACAGCTCTGGCTAGCAAGAAGGCACCTTTCTGCTACTGTCTCATTTCTTTAAATGTGTTGTAGAAATACGAAAAGCCACACCAGACAGAAGAAGAGAGTGAGGAAGAAGACATAGACGATGAAGAGGAAGACACAACCAGTGCTGAATCAGATGACAGTGAAGAGGATGAAGAGGAGGAGGAAGTGATTGTCCAAAAGGGAGACAAACAGAATTCCACCAGGCAAGAGCAGTTGGAGTGGGATGATTCAACACTCCCCTACTAACAAACAGCCCTCCAGCCACAGCTCTTTTGTAACAACCAATACAATGTTTTTTCAGTCTATGACATTGACAGGATTTGAACTTCTGCTTGCCTATAACTGTTTTGCCTAAAATGATCTTGTTGTAATAATTGATAATGATAGAACTGGCCCTTTTCTTACAAAGCCTGGGGAAAAAATGGTACAAACCTCCTGGCACTCACAGCAAAAGTAATCCAGAACTTGATCTGTTAGCAAGCATAGTTCTCAATTTCCTGTTTCTACCCTGCAGATGTGTGACAAAAGTCCTGTCACTCGATCCATAGAAGTTTTTGCCTTTGCTACTTTTTTCACACAGGAGAGATTTTAGCTTGTTATGAAGAATTACTTCTGTGGATCCAAATACCAGTTGCCATCTAACTTCACATTCTTACAGGTGTAAAAAACATAATCCACCTCCAAACTGGGGCAGGGCTTTAGTGCTGCAGGGGCTGATTTCCATCTGTCATCTCATCCTGCCTTTTGGATGTTAACTGTCTTCTACAATGGAATATCTAGGACTTGACAGAGGATGCATGTGTGCCTATGTAGATGTGGATGGTGTATTTTTTCAGGCATGCTGTCAGACCCTCAAGAGAGAGATTTTTATCCAACCTACAGATAGAAATTAAAAACGAGTTTTAAAAAAACAGCAACAAGAAGGGGCTGCTGAAGGTTACCAAAAAAACCCCAGTTTGTTCTGTGTCCACAGATTGAGTAATATGGTCTTATGCAAACTGTAAATTCTAATGGGATTGATTCACTGAAAATCTGTAGAGCTGCTCATTAGTTATGGACTGAGCAATTTGCAGCAAATCGATGCTTTAAACCGTCTGTCTCATGGAATCATTAGCTTGCTGCAGCATCTTACTGAACTAGTGGAAAATAAGTGACCCCATTATTCCACAGCTATGTATGGCTGGGATTTAAACAATCATTTTAGATGAGGAAAACGTTACCTTTTGCTTAGTGAATGCCAGCTGGAGTTCCTGTCTGACTGTATTCTATAAAAACATGATGCCCTATTTCTTCGGTACCCCTGCCTGCCTGTAGTGCACAAGAGAAAGGAATAACACTGTGAGCCCTCTTCTGTGCTCATAATTCTCCCTTATTTCTTCTTCCTGAAGCCATTAGTGTTGAGAGAAGGTTTTATAAAGTAGACAAGGAAAAATATAACCTACACAGAACCAAAATAGTTGAAAACAAAAATTAAAATCTTAAGAGGTTGAGAGAGTATTTTAGTTTGTTATGGTAACACAGCATATTTTTCTTAAACACTGTTTAAAAAGAAAAAAAAAAAAGGAGACAAAGCAGAGCTACATATACAACATGTTGATAAGTCTGTGTGATGTGTTTTTTGTCCCCTTTCCTGAAGTACCTTTGCCTCTTCTACTGCTCTGCTCACCAAATGCTGCAGCACTTGCTGGGGTAGCTGCTTCAATACATAGAAACAAAATGGCATGGAAGTCATTGGAATGCTGCTTAGTGGCTTGTCTGGGCTATTTTACTGAGTACTTTGTTTTCTTTGCAACTTCGTCTTTGACTTTTGCTTTTGCAATCTGCTGTTTAAAATGAGCTGCTTCCTCCTCTCCACTTTCCTAGTCAGTCTTGCCACAACAGGACCTTCCTGAGCACCCTGAATGTTGCAAAGGGTATTTGGAGCAATCCAGAGGGTATCCACCTCCCTCAATACTGGATTATTACCAGCTGGATTATTAACTGAATGTCATGGGATATAGGGAATATATAGTGTGTTTGGGGGTTCTTGTAATTCCAGTTTCTGCACTGAAGGGAATATACTGAAGGGAAATACTGACAGCAACTAGGCCTTGTAGTTGAATAACTAGAAAGTAAATGAAAGAAAAATCTATATTAATTTTAAAATTAGAGGTATTCATGCTTTTATTTGTTGTGCCAGCAATCACATTGTCACATGGTTGTTAAGATTAGCAACACAGCAGTTTTCTTTTGTTCTCAATCCTGTTTCATTTTATTCTCTCACATGTATTGAACTTAGAAGAATATTTGCAGAATCAAGGCCACATAAGTATATTTTATTTGCAGGAATAACAACTGTAAAAATCTCCACAATTTCTGTTTAATACAAAATTAATATTAATATTTCTGAATATCTTGAGCAAAAATGTTGTTAGATCCTAACATCTAACCTACCATCTCAGTATCCTAGATAATTTCCTAGTTTTAATTTTCTTAGTTACATGAAGCAGGCTCTTCATGATGCTTGTTATCAGCACATATCAGCAAATCTTTCTGCTCAGAAAAAAAAAAATTAAAATTAAATGTAGATATTTAAAAGTCAGTTTCAGATTTAAAACTAGACTTAAATTATTTTAAAGTTTCTGTTATTCCTTATTATTATTATTATTATTGTTGTTGTAGCAAACATTAGGGCAACTTAAAAACAGCAATTTATAACCTTATTGAAAGCCTTTAATTCTTTTATATGTTTGTGAATTCATCAGCGTGTTTCACCATCTAATACACTTTTATCTTTTTGTTACTGGAAGCTGATCTTTTCAGGTTGTACTCGTACATTACATAAGAAGCAAACAAAGTATTTTCTCTACTGTAAATAAACATACATTTTTAAACCTAAGCAAAGTAATACAGGCATGTGTGTTATCACTAAAATGTGGTTTGGAGTAAGATATTCAGCAAACTAAAATGTATCACTGTATTTATTTTAGATTACTCGTTGGAGTGCATTATGCAGCATTTTTCATTCAAATAAATAGAAACATCGTTTTCACAAAATGGCAGTGAGAATGAGATACTTCTTCACACAATGGGCCCTGAGAGCAGTGGCTTCCTGAGCAAAACTACTACCAGAAAATGAGAGAACTATCACTTTTTCTAAAACAATTCTAACAATATTTCCTCCAGAAATTATTTTTTCATATAACCTACTTGCTTAAAAACCAACCAGAACATATACACATTTACATACATAAAGACACACACATGGGGGTTTTTGCCCCTAATCAAAAGCCAGAATTCTTTCCTTTCCTTCCTGAAAAAAGTGTTTAGAACTAAAATCATTCAGGTTGGAAAAGACCTCTAAGATCATTGAGCACTGCCAAGCCCATTGCTAATGTCCTCAGATCCCCCATTCATGTGTCTTGGAATTCCCCCAGGGATGGTTACTCCACACTGCCCTGGACAGTCTCTTCCAATGCCTCACCATCCTTTCAATGAGGAAATTTTCCCCAGTATTCAATCTAAACCTCGCCAGCACAGCTCAAGGTTGTTTCCCCTTGTCTTATCACTTGTTACTTGAGAAGAGAAGCCAACCCCACCTGGCTGCATTCTTCTCTCAGGGAGTTGGAGAGAGTGAAAAGGCCCCTCCTGAGTTTCCTGTTCTGCAGGCTGAGCCCCCCAGCTCCATCAGCTGATCCTCACCAGCCTGGTGCTCCAGCCCTTTCCCAGCTCTGTTCCCTTCTCTGGACTCACTGCAGCCCCTCAGGGTCTTGTCTTGTGGCTTGTGGTGAGGTGCTTTTTTTGCACTAGCAGTAAACAAGTGTATCCAAAGAAAGCAGTTCTGAAGAGGTACCCACAATCCATGGCATCAGGAATCCAGAGGTGACAACAAAGGTCTAAAATTACATTGCATCAATGATGACTTTAAGATTTTGAAGTTCTATTCTAAGGCTGGGAAAAGCTGCAAAACCTACAAATGCAAATTGGAGATGTTATCTGAATTAATATAACTGCCTAAGTAGCTATTTGTACTTAATAGGTCTCATTTCCCTTTCACTTCTACCCCCTCCACAGGTGTTTCATCTTTGCAAGTAAACCTTAAAATGAACAGTTGAGATTAATCTCAGTATTTACTGCATTGACTGACACCAGTTCAAATTAGAAATAGACATGTAGGGTTTGTGACATCTTTAATACTAATTAAAATAAACTGTTGCTGTTTGTTCATTCCAACAGGTAATACCTTGCAGTGGTGGTGGGACTGGTTTCTACCTCACCAGAGGCTAATGAGAGGGAGTAGTTTATTTTCCTGTCTGACATGTGGTGTTGCTGGGCTTGCTGAGCACCATCCTTACTCCATTCTGGAACAAAGTAAGGCTCAGAAAAGACTAGAGGGTTCTAAAATTCCTCCTTTGGGGATGAAACCCACCGTCTCCATTGCAGTAGCTGTCCCTGCATTACCCTAAACTGAAAATAATGCCATGGGAGATCAGCAGCCCCAGGTGGGCGGAGGGTAATGCAGTAGCAGCCCTTACTTCACTATGGCAAAGCCTTTTGAGCTTTGAGAAAATATAAATAATAAAATAGTAAATAATTTGTGTCTCAGCTGTCCCTCTCTCCAGCTGTAACCGCAGAGGCACCTTTACTCTTCTCCCTGGTAGGGGTCCAGTGCACTGGGACACAACACTCCCTCTTTTCAAAGTTGGTGCCATAACCAAGGCTCTCCATCTCCACAGAACAGCACCAGGAAAGACTTTACTGAGGTGACAGCAGGTAAAGGTCTGGCGGGATGGAGCTGCTCCTGGTATCCTATAATATCAAAATTGGGGATGTTTGCAAAAACATGTATCTACTGAGAGAGGGAGAGGAAATAAAACTCTGAGTATATCTCCTCTAAAGGGCTCCCTCTTCCCTTAATTCACACATGCTGACCAGAATAAGTATCTCAAAACTAGGATATCCCCAGTCTCAGGGGTGATATCAGTTTTTATCAGGTTCTTCCCTGATAAAATTACTGAATAAAAACAGTGGAAATATTGGGAGGAACCTAGATGATGCAGCAGCCTCATCTAGGCTTTCAACAGCAGGTCTTGAGATGAATGCCCCTCTCAGTGATCCCTGTAGCTGCTGACCTTTACAGAGCAACTGCTTATAGTTCTACACCAAATGAGCAAATCTAAGGAAACAGGAGAAAAAGCCCCAAATGACAAAACATTTATATCAAAAAGATTGCCTAAGAAATCAAACCACCTTCTAAGTCACTAAATTCATTCCTGTTGATGGTACATAATCCTGTGCTGCATAAAGATAATCTCCCTCATGCTCCAACCAGTGTCACCAAGCACAGAATGGCATGAGGTTTTCCCTCTCAGCACAGCTGAGGAAGCTGCCAGGCCTTGTTCCTGCACAGCCTCCATGCCCCCAGAGCCTGCAGAGCTCACAGCATTCCACTGCACTGCAAACAGCCACAGGAATAGCAGCCAGCCCATCTCTCAAAGACCTTGGTGTTCCCAAAGAAACTAAAATTCCCATGCACCAAAACATGCAACACTTTGTAATATAAATAATTTTATAGCGCCCAGAAGCTGTGATCCTGTACAAACTTTGTACATTTGGGTCAAATGTTTTGTTGGGTTTTTTTAAATAAAGGCATAACAAGCAACGTGTGGGAAGTGTTGTAAACTGAAATGGATCAGATTCCCTAAAGCTACATGTCTCAGATTGTGTATCCAATGATCAGACTTCTGGTTGCTGGACTCTCCTGGAATCCAATTTTATTTTTGTTAGCATGGAGAATAAAGACACAGATAATAGAGACAACCACTAAAGCTACAGCAGAGCAAAATTCATACTCTGTTAACGCACTCCATCTCAAGAAATATGTCTATTAAATATATTGGGAAAATTGCTCCAATGATATCTCAGAAAATAATTATAATTCATCACCTTTGTAGGATTAGCAAGGTTCAGGCCTGATATGTTCTTTTAGGTTTTGTTTTTTTCTGAAAAAGACATGGCCATAAATTAAAAATACATAACACTTGAACAGTGCAAGAACTAAGGGGGGAGCAAGGGCTTTGAATTTCATAAACCTCTGTCTAACATTAGAGTTTAAAATAATAACTGTAGCCCTCATTATTGAAACTTAGCAGAGAAAAATGAACCCAGGAAGTTTTTTATGTTCATAAGTTTATTCCTGGTGATGAAAAGGCAGGCACCAGAGCAGGTACCCTCTTTCCCTAGAGGCATTTAGCTTCCTTTTGGAGTAGGTATTGCCAGTGGTTTGTTCGTTATGGTTTTCATGTCTCTGCTGGCAACAGAACAGTGCTGCTGGCATCCTTTGGAACAGCCCTGTGAAAGAGCCTTGTGGTGAACCATAATTCAGTAATTCTCCTGCAGTTCTGCTCCCAGCCCTCCATGGTAGAGCACTCCAAACAAGTGCAGAGGGAATGACACAATGGTTACAGTGGAGAGCTCTGGGCTGGTGCTTCATTAGTTACTGCCTATAAAGAAACACTCTCAGCAGTGTGAAGCTCTGCAAATGTGTGAGACAGAGCTCAGGAAAGCCCTCATTCTTATTTTCAGTACTAGCTCATGGGGAAATTGTGCATTCATGAGCTGTTGAAGCTCCATGGCCATGTATTGTCACTGTTTATGTCTGTGCTGAGAACAAAGAAGCAGCAGATTTTTTTTTTCCCAGTTAAGTACAGTGAAAGAGTTCAGCTTTCCCTGGGCAAGGTGCACAAAGCTTGCCAAATGCAAAGAGAAGCTGATTCCAAATAGGGAACAAAGATTTTACAGTGGTATTCCATCCTCATACTTCAGAACCCCAGAAAATTTCATGGCAGTAAAATGCTTTTCTGCAGCCTTACCTATTCCTTTTGTATAAATCTGGATACAGTCTTGGGTTTTCAGAGGCATTTAACTTCCCAGCTGGGTATATTGTTCTTTCAGGTGTCTTTTGGTGTACTAACCCATAAAACTATTTTTGGCTGAAGGTTTCAGGATATGCTAAGCAGGAAAAAAAGCAAAATGTTATTAAAATTACAGTGTCTTTTTTTCTACTCCTGCCTCCCCTAAATACATAAGCAGGTACAGAAGACTTGATCAGACAGCCCTGACCAAGTCTGTGACTACAATGACATTTCAAACTGGTACTGAAATTTGCAATAAATCCTTGTCTACAAACTGCTTAATGTGCAGTAGATGAGAAGGTGGATGGTTGTTTTAACTGGGCATGCTCTTTGGAATGTGGAATGGTTCAACTACAGTCAGTTCCATTAGAAAATCAAATTATTGTTTAAGGAAGAGTGAATGGGAACACAAGAGAATACTGCATGAGTAACAGAAAGAATTAAGGTTTACATTGATGTGAAAAAGGTTGAAATTGAATCTTGTAGAAAAGAAAAAGACATAAAAGCTTGAGTGTCAAATAGTAAGAAAATGGAAGTATTTTCTGTTTTCATGCCAGAACTGACACTGTCACGATGAACAAGAAAGAGAATGAATGTAGGATGTCAGAGGATTCTGAGGTGACCATAGATGCAGTACACACGTGTGTGTTGCATACCTGTGCATGTGCGTACAAGAAAATCACAGAGTGGTGCCCATGGGGAGCTGGTGGCTGTGGTGATGGAGAACTTGCAGGTTTTTAGCCTGGTTGATGCTAAGTTGCCTCCTTGAGTTCCACTTACAGCACCTCCAGCAGAGCTGGGAAGGGAGCAGGGCCATGAGAGGTGTTGCTACACTGAGCATACATTAAGTAGAAAAATTTAGAGCTGAGACTAGCCTAGGGGGCTTGGGGCAAATATTCGGTCTGCTGTGACTCAAGCTTGAGGATACAGTGGCCTCTTAAGTGGCCACATAGTCAGGACTTCTTTTGAACGTCTATATAAGAGAAAATTTTTCAAGGATAATGACCATCCCTGTGCCAATTTGAGAGCTGAAGTTGTTGCCTCCTCTGATTCTCAGAATCAACTGCCATTTATTTTTGGCCTCTCCACAAACTGATGTTAAATTGTGAGGTACATCTGAAAAGAGATGGGGTTTTTTTATGCATTCTGTTACAAATACTGCACCACTAGTTGAGTAAATTTTTGATTATGGTTAACAGGCAGTTCTGTTCAAAGGGTCATCACGACAGGGATAGGAGGATACAACCAACTGGATTATTGCTTTGCAGGGTAACACACACTATGGGTGGGCTTCCTAAGAACTCATCTCAACTTCAGTGTGTTTAGAAAGTTCATACTAGATTTACCAAATCCTAGAAATAAAGATTAGTAGACAAAAGGAAAAAGTAGTGCAAGTAGAGTATTATGCTAACAGTGCAGAATTCTTTCCTAGAATATATTTTTTAATGTTAGGGGTGGGGGTACTTCAACCTACTTAAACGTTTCTAAGCCTGGGGCTTCTACTGCTTCCCCTGGGAGGTTGTTCTAGAGTCTTATTAGAATTCACCATTAGAAAGCTTTTCCTGAAAATGAATTTTAATAATCTTTTTTGTAATTTTTGTCTCATTAGTCCCTGTTATACTCTTTTGCGCCACTCTAAATAGTTCCTCTAACCATGATTTATATATTTTGAATATTTTTAGATAGTTATCAAGTTGGTTGCCTTTGGTCATTTACTAGAGAAGTTGTGAATCCTCGTCATCCCAATTAATTCCTTCAGTCTTGTATTTCTTACCTTTTCATGAAATGTCTTTAATACACATTCTAAATCCCCTGGTATTTCTTAAATGAGTCATGGTCAGTTCACTCTGTTAAGGTGCTCTGTGTTGATGTGTGTCACTGCATAAATTGTCAAAGATTAAACAATAAATTTAAATTTAAACTTGCTTTTTTAAAAATCTTTTCTGTAATCTGTGGGTAACTTCTCATATGATATGAATTTGGCAGTGTCTTTTATGTGGGTATGATTTAACAAAGCCAACCAATAAACACTGGAGCCAAACAAACAATAATACAAAGTATAATTTGTTAAAAATAAGATTGCTGTCATTAATGTCAAAACAGACATTGTCATTCATGTGCCCATGTTTTTAACTGTCCCCACACTAAACAGCAGCTATTAACAGTACTTCCACTTAAGATAGGTAATATTTCTTCTTCTTAAATGTCAGTAGAATGCTTTCTAAAACAAATGCTTAAGATTTCTAGCCAGGCACTAATTGCTGCAAAGAAATAGAATTGTGCCAACTCTTCTGATTGCTGCCATGCCTACCCTTATATTGTAAATTCTTGATCCATTTCTGGTCTCTGGCTGGCATGATGACCATGTGGTTTGTTTTCAAGCATGCCCCAAGCAAACCTGTGTTCTCTGTCTCAGAAGCCACACAGGCTAGCAGGGAGGATGTACAAAGTCAGGTTGGGTCTTTTCATTGATGTGTTTCCTTCATCTGCTCCTGCCTCCTGTTCCTGAACTCCAAACCAGAACTGAAATCCTAGTGCTGGAAGAGCCACTGCATCACTAAGACCCAAAGGAAATAGAATTTTATTTCTTCTTCATTTACTCAAGTCTGCAAGGATTGGTGTAAAGGGGAAAACAGGAACACTGAGGGTTCCAGTGGTGACTTTAGGGAGCTCTCTGCTTCCTTCAGCACACCTCTGTCCCTAGAGGATGTAAATTGTGCAAACCATATTGTAGGAAATGATGAATTGCCAGGAGTGGGTTTAGGCCACATGGGCAGACTTGGCATTGGCTATTTGCTGTCACTGCTCTGCCCACCTTCCCAAAACGAGCCATGGCATGAGGAGTACCCAAAGTCTGATAGACAGGGGGAAAGATGGATGAGCCTTACAAGGTCAGGTTGCAACACAAAGGAGAGAAAAAAGAAGAGGAATTCTTGAGCAAGGAGATGTAAAAACATGACTTGTGATGAGCAACAGGGCAGGAATCAGACATGCACGCTGGATATTGTTGCAGTTTGGTGAAAGGGGTTGTTCTAGTTAGAGTTAACTATATAGTCTTTAAATATTTTATATGTTACAGAGAGTGTAGGATTTTGAAGAGCTGAGAAATAATCTCACCATGTTGAATGTAACAGCTGTGCTTTAATTGGCTGGGACAATTCTATTTCATATTTCATCATCTCTTGACAGTAAAAATGGTATTTAATCTGCCTGCAAATTGTACAATTTTTCCCACACAGTTCACTATTTCCTGGATTGCTTCCATTAGTGCATTGGTTCTTCTTGAGGAACAGTAACTGCAGTTGGTAGCATGTATTTTGTAGCTTGGGATTGCTTCCTAGCTGTCCAAATTCTGTGTAATTGTGGCCACTTCTATGGATAATAATAAATATACCAGAGAAGGGATTAAATAAGCATATGCTGTATGGTTTACATACAATGGTTGTACTCCATAAGTGTGTCTCAAACCAACAGATTGTTCAGCCCAAGAAAAATGCTAGTATATGAAATATCTTATTGTTGATGTGAAACAACCATAAACCATATCTGGAAATGTCTTGTTGCTGATCCTAAATGCATTTCAGAAAGCATGAATCTACACAATTTATGCAATATGATGAATTAAATTACTATATGCAATTAAAAAGATGAATATGAAATTATTTTTTAAATAGATATGAATCAGCTGTTAAAAAAAAAACAAACCAGCCCTTTCTTAATGAAAATGTACAGTAAATCTTGACAGACAGTACAGTACACGAACCTTAACTTTACATAGATTAAGAAGTTATACAAACCCTCCTCCAATGCATAGTGGTGTATTTCATAAAAGCCATGCCAATTTGCACAGCCATTTATGAATTCGACATTGTTAGTACCCATATGTTTTCCACAGGACTGATTAAATGCATATTCCAAATAGATCTGTTATTTTAAAACTTGTTCTGTACATCTGTACATGTATAAAGCCAGAGTAATTTTTGTGGTCACTACGGCACTTTCTGTGAATTGGCCAATAAATATAATTTTAGAATTTCACATAAAAGGTAATGTTCTGTAATCTTTATTTCACTGATTATTGGGAAGTTCTCATTTCCTGAACCATAACCCTTAAATACTAACACACCTCTGGTGGCAAAGGTTAAATATCTGGCCCATGTCTGCCATCTCTCTTGCTAATTCCTAGGGAGGAAATGCCACCTGTCAAAAGACTTAGTATAGTTTTAGGGCATCTACACAACTTTTCATTCTGCTGCTGAGAAAGGGAAAGGAAACTTTTTGAAGAGCTGCTGATATTTACATTTAATAGCCGTCTATTTTCCCCCTTCATTTTGGTGTGATAAAAGATGATAAAATATTAAAGAGAAGAATGAATGTACTGCATATTACACACATAAAATGTGGAATAGTACAAGGGGAAAACCTAATTCTGGGTCACCAGCCTATGAATTGCATTAGCAGATGTAAGTGATGTGTGTGCTCTCATCACACAGAGGAATGTGCCTGACTTCTCATTGACTTCTGCTGCTCTGTCTGGAGCTCCCGTCCTTGCCAGCTCCTCAGGCTTGGTCTCATTCTTTTCCAAGATGTTCCACTGATTACCACAGGCCTAATCTGCACATCACAAACTCACCATGCACACTTCTTCACCACACACAGTTAAGTATGATCTAAGATGAAATTCAGTCCCTTCCAATTTTCAGAAGGGTTCATCTCCCACTTCACAAGTCTCAGTGACAAGCAAAAGCCAAACCTGAACATCCAAATCTCTGCCTCCAACCCCTGCTGTGCCAGGCTGAGCACAGCAAGTACTGGAGGCAGCATCAGCCCTGACACCCCTGTTCCAGTGGCACAGCCTCCCATGGCTGGCTGGAGTTTGGGAAAGTCAGGGAAAATGCATATGCTACCCTGGGACAGTGAGACCAGTCCTGTGTCACCATAGGTACAGACTGGTGGTAGAGTTCAGAGAATCCAACAGCAGTCCCTGTTTCCTGCATCTCACATCCAGAGAGTGGGGTAGCCATAGCAATTCCCTTTGGTATAAAATATCCTTTGGAATTAAGTGTCACTTCCACTTTTTAATAGTAAAACTTCCTGGGGGTCTGAAATATTATATAAGAGTAGCTGTGCTGAGTGTGCCCCCAGTAGTGCTGGACCCATCAGCAGCCTGCATGGTTGCAAGGCCTGCTTTTTTAATAGAAAAAAGTTCCTACATCTAATTGTCCTTCGCTCCTTAGAGAGCAATTCCTGACTGCATTTCCTGAGTGCCAAAATCAAGGGCAAGGAAAGGTATTACAGCCAGGAAGAGAAAGTAGGATTTAGTTGTTCCCTGCCATTCAGCTTCAAACTGAAAGAGAGCAGGTTTAGATTAGATACTGGGAAAAAAAATCTTTACTGTGAGGGTGGGGAGGCCCTGCCCAGAGAATCTGTGGCTGCCCCTGGGTCCCTGGAAGTGTCCAAGGCCAGGACAGGGCTTGGAGCAACCTGGGATAATGGAAAGTGTCCCTGCCCATGGCAGGGGGTGGAACAAGGTGGTCTCTAAGCTCTCTTCCAACCCAATCCATTCTATGATCTATTGATGGATCACATATAGACACATACAGACAAATACTCATAGATATGTATATTTTAAAAAGTTGTAGCTGATCTAATGATTACATAAATTAGACGCAAAGACACAAGCAGGAACAGATCCAGCAACCACAGATTTGCCTGCCTTATGTGATGATTTTTCTCCAGAATATATGAACCAGCAAATGGCTTAGTTGTATAGAAATTGTGATTCCCATTTATTCCAGTTTGACTCCAACAAATGCACTGACTGTAGCCTGGCAGCGGAGATTGGAACCTGTGAGGGTAGTTGCCTTCACCACACACACTGGCTGTGGCAGTGACCAAATATTTCCTCCTGCTTTCAGCACTGCGACCTGACCACATCAGCAGCTCTCCCTCACAGCCCTCCTGCCTCTTCTCTCTCCCCAAGTTAGAAGTTACAGTCTGATGTTTCTCAACAAAAATGGGACAGACTAGTAAATAAGACCACAGGCAGTTTTAAAATTTCTGTGGCTGCTTCTGCATGAAAGAGCTTAGAGGAAAGCTTACCAAGGCAATCAAAGTGTGCCTTCCAGCAGGGAAGCTCCTGAGACAGCAAATTTTTCAGTGTGACTTCTGCAAATCATACTAACTTTTCAATCAAAAACACCTGCTTAAATGAAAACACCACTGAAAAAGGATTCACAAACATATATAAATGAGAAGAATTGCTGCAGAGGCTCAGAGAGGAAAATAAATCTATGTAAAAGATTTTGGTAAAATAAAATTAACACACTGCTGTCTCCAAATTTCCCAAGACTTTGTAAGATGCCATGTGCTTTAGAGTTAATGGTGTTACAAAGAGACATTGACAGAGTAATGTATTAGACACAAAAATCAATAGATACTTTGGAGTGAGGAAAAACAGGGAGTTGGGTTTTTTGTGTTTTAAATTAAAGGGTTTGAAATGTCTTTCTAGTCTGACCTTAAAAAAAGAAATATTATAACTTCTCTGAACATAATCATAGATAAAGAGAAGAAGAAATTATTTAGATATATTATTGTAAACAACATCCTTAAAACAGAGTTCACACAGAAATATAAGCAAAACCTTTAGAAATTTAGCATTTAGGGAAAGAGTTCAGCTGTGTCTCTGAGATTAGTAAAACTTTGTAAGCAGGGCTTTATTTTTAACCCTTTCTAGCTCTGCCAGTGCTTTTTTAAAGGAAGAGGAAGGATTCTGTCTGGTCTTGCTGTCTTTAAGTGCAGTGGTCAAGGAAGAGAGCAAAAACTGTCGATTTGTTTGTGAAGCTTATGTCTTCACAGAAGATAGGGAGGAACGAGATGTATTGAGTTTCGGAGTGATGACTCAAGCTCAGTTATATCTTTAGAACAGACGAAGTATTTTTGTCTTGAAGAGATGGTCGACTTAGTTTATGGAGAGGATTGTTGCTTCCTCATTTGTGCTTCCTAATTTTACATCCATTCTTATATCTGAGAGCTTTCTACATTTAATTGCAGTACATTTCTGTCTCATCCCTTCAAGCAGATATTTATGACAGAAGGAACTACAATCTAAATTAATCATACTGTTAGCAACTCCAGTAAGAACCAAATAATTAGTCTCTTTCTGTAGATGAAGTACTTGGAAGAGCCCTCAATAGTGACAGTCTGCCTTTCTGTGGGCAAAAGAACCCCACCAGTTTCTGAATTTTTCTTCTGTGCCAATCACGAGTAAAAATATTATTCGAGACATAAACAGCCATTCTGTAGGGAATAACAGTTCCAAAAAGGCTTCTTACTGCTTCTCATCAGGCTGCTCAGCTTTGTCTCATTGCTCTCCACTGTTTGAGATTTAGTTGTTTGTTGTGGCCTGTTAAAACTTACCTTGTAAGGTTTTGGGAATAGTCTTTTATACTGCAGTTTTATAGAATGTAGCATAGAAGACACTTGGATTTTTTCGCATCAATGATACCACACAGAATGGATCACAGTAATAAAAATATTATTATTGTTATACCTGGAATGTGAGAGGGCAGAACAGATAGAGATGAGCCTCAACTATGCCAACCTAGACTCAATTTCCTGTCCTTTTTGCCTGTCATCTTCATAAGATTCTGCATCCTCCTTTGTATTGCATTTTTTCCACCTATGAAGTGGATCTAAAAAAACTTTTCTGGTTATCTTTTCTCACGTATGGTGTGAACTCTGCCTGTGCCCCATCCAACATAACACCTTACAGGGCAAGATGACTAACCAAACATAATTACTGTAGATCCTGAATATTGTCATTACAAGCAACACAATGTTCTCCTACAGCTTCTTTACAGACTATATCAAAGGGTGACATCCAACTGCCCAAGAGTGAAAGGCTCTATCCACAGAAAGAAGATAATTGCAACAGTGACAACCAAGTCCTAATGAAATTCATTACTTACACCGAATATAATTTTCTCCTTATATAAATGACAAGTACACATAGGTGTGGCCATGTTAGGGGAAAGTTTAGGTAAAGTTTAATAGTAAAAATATTGTTTATCTAAGGTTATAGAAGTCTCTGATATTATGAACACTAGGAGCAGCTGTACATTAGTCTAGGAGACCTTTAGAAATTCATTAGAATAAACAGTTACACAATTGTTGAATATTAGTATACGTATTAATAAAGTGATTCAGACAATGAAGATTTTTTCTTATTAAGAAGCACAAAATCAAAAAATACTTAATCAGCTAGAAATGCCTTCTACCTTATTATCCATGAAATCTTACAGTCCAATATTCCCCAATATATGCTGGGGATCAGTTTTACAAAAGCAAGAATTGAAAAGTACATAATGCTGGTGGGGGATGTCTCCTGAGAGGACAAAACCAAGCCTACTAAGAAGCAGTGAGGTGCGTGCAGGACAGCAAGAGGAGTTCTGAAATTCACAGCTCTCAGGGCTTCTTCTTCTAGCACATTGCCTTGGGGTGACTTTATGATGCTTGTATCCCCAGATAGTCTGGTCTGTTGGTGTTGGATATTGAGTTCTGCAGCTTAAAGACTGGTTCCAGGAGTGAAGGGGGAAAGAAGAGGTGCAGAGTTTGTTATCACAGACTGCACTGGCTCCCCCCCATCCTTCACACACACTGTTTTGTCTGCAGTAAACAGCATGAGAGAGCTCTCTTTTTGCTTTTGGTTAGTTTTTCTAACCAGTTGTGGCAAAGAAGTTCCCTGGACTGTGTTTTTTCCTCCTTTTTCTTGGAATTGTTCGAACCTGATCTGGACTAAAAACCCAGAAGAACACACACCTGTGAGTGTTCACCTGTGGCTCACCTGGGCTGTGACATTTCTCAGCACTGGAGGGACTGAGAACAGCCTGAGTGAGCTGGGCTGCACCCCACGGCAGGGACTCTTCTGAATCTGTCATCTCTTCAGAGCGGCGAGAGGTTTTCTGTTCAGTATGTTAATTTTTGTGCTGGGGAGTGCTTTGCCTGTTACATAAACAGGTTTTTTCCACTTCTCTCCAAGGAAATATTTTTCCCTAAACCAGTTGTGGGAGGGACTGCTTGAATCTGTTTCCTAGAGAGGACCCCATTCAGAGATTTCCTCCCAAATTTGCCCTTAACCAGGACACACATTATGGTTTAAAAAGTTAAATCTCAATCCTGATGCTTGCTTTGACTCTGACAGGTGATCCTCCTGTAAGGACAATCCAACAATGAGACAAGACCTCATTTCAGGGATTGCTAGAATGCAATATTTAATTTACTTTTTTAAACTTACAATACTTCTGAGGCAGTTAAAAGGTAAGAAGCTGAGTTTGTATCTAAGGATAAAACTGTCAGCCACCAACATTGCATTCCCACAGTACATATGTTTGGAAGACAACAATAACCTTAGAGCTGGGGAGAGACTAGAAATTGGGAAGGCAACGTAGAAATTCTGAAATTATCATACTCAGAAGTTTGAGTTCAAAGCCTGTATCCCATATATTTCTTCAGTTTAATGGCAGAATTATCATTTTTAGGTTTCCTTTTACAATAAATAAATGCCATTTTTCCCAAAGTGCTGGTTTCAGTCACATTTAGAGTAGCTAAGACTGCCCATTCAGAGACCACAGTATTGTTGCAGAATACATTCCTCTGCTGTTTAGGTAAATGCCAAGGCAAAGCTGAGCCATTTAGTCAAAATAACTGCTGAGGCAAAAAGCCTATTAAAGTGGGAAGCATCAATTATATGCTGTCTCAAAAGTCTAGAGTACACACATGTTGTTTTGCTTGCTGATTTTCACTGAAGACAGATATTTTTTGTACTATTTTGTAAATACTTCCCTTCTAAGTGGAATAATTATCACAGGGAAAATTAATATTAACTACCATCTTCATCTAAGTGTGACAGACCAAGAAATTAGCTAGGATTTTGTACCATGTCTACTCAGCCTGGAAGTGGTTGCATTTTGGGGAACTTCAGTGTAGGCTGATTTTCACACAATATTGAACAATCACCCTCTAAAAATATTTTGGCCATGACTGCCTCATCTGGAAATATTATCCTTGTTCCCCAGCTGCTTCAGAGACCCTGTGATGCAAATCAATTCCCACTGGACAGGCACACACCCCAGCCCATGAACTGACAAAAAACCTGTTCTTGGGAAGCTCCCTAGTACTAGAGGTGAAAAGAAGAATGAACACTCAGACAGCTTCACCAGCCATGCCAGCACTGGCAGCAGTGTGAGCTGAGGAGGAAGGTTCAGGACCAGTGAATATGTGACTGCAGTATAGAGATGAATAAGGGAGAATTAAAAGAAGAAACTAAAAATGATTCAGTCAGAGTCTTGAGGGAGAAAGAGTAGGAATTACTCACTGGAGTGCTACTGAACAAGATTCAGCCTTGGTTTGAACACTGGACATGACTTAACAAAGGTTTTAAAAATAATAAAAGTTATAGAGTAACTTTGCTAGTTGGCCTCTGTATTGGAAAATTCTCCAGTTCTCTGGTCCCTGTGGAATCACAGAGAAAAAAGCTCTTAATTACAGGGACTGCTGCATTCTTTTGCACTTATGTTTGCAGAGATCAGGTTACAAAACCAAATAATTTTATAAAATTTAAAATACAATTATTCAGCATTCAGTTGCAGTCCACAGATGTAAACATTCAAGTAAACAGATTTTTCTCATATGCACAGTCAAGGCAATTGTGTGTTCAATTACACTGGGAGAATTGGCACTTGCAAATCTATACATGGAGCAAGAGACGTGGTTGGTTTATGTTAGTGCAGCAACACTAAAGCCACAAATGTGGCAATTGTCACATTTTATGTGACATTTATACACAGAAAAGCACTATATTCATCACAAGTTTTTTTTACAACACTGTTTTTTTTCCCTTTAAAAAGGAAATGCCAGGGTGGTTTCTTTTGGATAAACAGATTTTGAGATTTCTTAAAGGCAAAATTTGACCTGCAATAATATTAATGAGACATGTGGTATGGGCATCAATGGACATCAGGAATCATCTTGATCACTGATTAAAACTGATTAAACTGATTAAAGTTTATAATCCAAGGAAGCCTGAAAATCTACCAGGACCAAACTACACCAGGAGATTCATGGCATAGCTGGGAATTTGAGAGGTGCAGAGATTCCTCAAGACCCACAATGATTAATACTTACTACCTCAGGTGAGACACTGCAATTTGAAAGCTAAATCCTGTGGAGGTGATGCTGTGTCACAGAATTGCAGAATGACTGAGCCTGGAAGGGACAACTGGGGGTCTGTTTGACCAAGCCCCTGCTCCGGCAGGGTCCTTGCACCTCGAGCAGGCTTCCCAGAGCCACATTCAGATGGTTTGGGAACACCTCCAAAGATACAGACTCCACAATCTTTCTGGGTAGCCTTTGCCACTGTTCAGCACCCTCACAGTAAAAAAGTGTTCCCTGAAGTTCAGGGGGAACCTCTTGTTTCCCATTGTACTCCTCGCCTTTTGTCCTGTCACTGGGCACTGCTGCAAAGACCCAGAACTCCTCTACCCCATCTCTTGAGATACTTAGACACTTTGATAAGATCCCTCACAACCCTCTCAAATGACAGAACTTACTGTTTCCCTGGTGTCTAAATTTCACCTATTAAAACCTGGAGGATCCAAATTAGGCACTGTATCAGATTTACCTACCTTAGTATAATTTATATCTCTTTATATGTTATTTGTCCCTTGTTGTCCCTAGTTCTCAGTAAATATCTAGTCTTAAAGTAAGGCTCTCATTCAGTCAACAAGCAAAGATCAATAACTAGATGAAACAAAACACTTGTTGCTTGTCTAATGCACTTCATGTAATGATTAGTTAACTCTGTAAAGTGCTTTGGTTCTTTTGGAACAAAGGATGAGATGGGAATGAATATAAGGCACACAACCTGTCTGATTGACAAGCATAATCAACTCAGATTAACACTTTAGCAGTTTATCTGTGGATAAACAGTACCACAAGTGAAGCAGCTCCCAAGATACAAAGGCAGATGGATTGGGAAGGGCTGAGAACCTCGGGTGTGCTGCCAAGGAAATGCAGGTGCACTGCCTCTGTGCTGTGCCAGGAAACCCAGCAGATGTGTTTGCAGAGCACAGAATGCTCTGCTGGGCCTGAGCTGGTGGAGCTGTAAAGTCAGGCTGGGCATCTCTGTCCAAAGCTCCACACAGTCACCTTGTACTTCACACAGCCTGTTAGCTTAGGCTCACTGCTGCCTACTAAAAGCCTCTGGATATTCAAGATATCAAAATCCCTCTAATATCTTCACAAAGGAAGAGTTGACTATTAAAAACACCCTCCTAGCTTTCCAAAGCTGCCAGGCTGACTTTTAATACTGAATTTTTTTTCAATTCTCTGTACCATGCTTGTCTGAATGTATTGGTGCATTATGCCCCACTGATACTGTTAAGATATCCTTTGGCTTGTGTAAAGGGGTTTTCTTAAACAGAAACAGGCTTCTGTTTTCATGGGCAGTGATTCATGGGCACTGTCATTGGGAAATGAATTGAAATCTCTGGAGTGCATCACAACTGGGCTTTGCCAGTCTTTGCTACTTGGGTCAGATTCTGTGTCCAGCTGAAATTTCTATTACATTATCTAGATTTCATAGCTGCTATTAATACAAGTTATGCTTCATTAAGCATGAATTCAAAGTGAACCAGGCTCTGAAGTTCAATAAAGTGCTGAAGGACAAACAGAACAAATGTTTTTATTCCTAGAAGTGTCAGCAAGACATAGAAGAACATTTGTTTCCACTGTATATCCACCTCAAAAACAAGTGGCTCTTCTAGAATGATAATTCCCTCACGGATTTGATTTTTTTCCCTTCAAATAAAACTTATCTTGCTTCAGGCTTAGACAAAAGGTGGATGAATATTGCTCTGAAATACACATTTATTCTGTCTCAGTTTTTTTTACAAGTCCATTGTTGCATATAGGTAAAACTTTACAAAAGGAAGGCCTTGTAAAAGCATGGCTCAGGCCTGTTACTTTGGCTAAGTAGAAAAGGACTATGGGAAAGTGACTCAGCTGAACTGGAGGTAGAAAAACAAGTTATATAACTATTACATGTTCACATTGTGGTGTATGGTGGTTGGTTGAATTATGTTTGCTGTGCTTTAAAACTATGTAACTAGTAAAGGCCTAACTGGTTAAAAAGGTGGGTTTTTACAATAAACAGTCTCTCCTTTGCACCTGCCTGGTGACTCTGCACCACTTTGGACTCTCACTCAGAGTCCATGGCATAAAACTTGTGGTTAAAAGTTTTTCCAAGCTGCCCCGCAGCTATCTTCACTACAGAAGGGCAGCTTTGCCCATTGCCACGTGCTCCATGCTCTCTGCAGTCTGTTAGGATTCCCGATGTCATCCCAGAAGAGCCGTGTCCTGCCCGAGCACCCACCCTGTCAGCGGCCGTGCTGCCACGATGCCGGGCGCGGGCGCTCGGCCGCAGGGCAACGGGCAGGCTGCACACCCGCTGCCCGGGCTCCAAGGACACTGCAGGTGGCACATCCGCGCACAAAGGCGCTCACTGCCAAGGCTACAAAGTGACAAGCAATTAAGTTACAGATGGAGAGTTGTTGGGATGGATAGGGATTTAGCAGGAAGGTCTCACAGATGTGTATGTATAGCAGAAAGATCTTTGAATGTAGAATCTGAAGAAGGAATAGAAATGAAAGCAAGTTTTGATATAGAAGAAAAGAATTGCTTAGCCAGTCTTACTGGATAACTAAGAAGCCAAAGGGTATGTTAGCATGTGAGTTGGAAGGAGTTTTTATGGCTCAGAGCAAAGCAAAAAGATTTCACAGGCAAACAAAAATGCCAATGTTGCAAGTAGAAAAAAGGTCTCAGAATTTTCCATTGCAAGAAAACTGAAAAACAACTTCTAGCTTAAACTGTAACATACTTTTTTTGATTGGAAAATAGTAGTATGGATATGGTAGTTAATAGTTATGATACGCTATAGGTAATAGTAAAGGTATTGATTGGTTGTCATGTATCATGATGTTCTGCAAAGAAAAGTATATAATACATTATAACCAGAACTAGAGTTGGCTTCAGATGAACCCACAGCTGAGGCTGACAGGCTGTGGGTTGGGCTCTTGTCACCCCAGACCCGTGAATTGCTGTATCATCTGGATACAATAAACAGCATTTTAAAGAGCCAGTCTGGAGCCCTGCATCCCTAGTTTCAGTTCTTACAGGGAGGCATCTCTGCTTCATCAGGTCCTTGATAGTGATTGCTTTTGTATGGCAAAGAGAAAGTTTGGCTGGAACTGAGAGCAGCTGTGTGCTTCTCACAGGGATAAGGTTCATAGAAAGACCCATGACATAGTGTGAGCCTTGATTTGTGCTTCACATCTCCCCTTACTCCAAAGCAAAACCAAACGGGGTCAGATCTAGGTCTCTATAAGGGTATGAGATGTCCTCAAAAGGTGCCACACTTTGGAAGTTACCACAGAATAGTTCCTTGCCTTGGAGTGATTTGGTTCTGAGCTCACATGTCCAGTAGGAAAAGGGGAACACTTCCCTCCAGCATTACCCTGGATCCATAAGTGCATGCAAAGAAGGAGGTTTCAGTGAAAAGGTGGCAGTTTACAGAACGACAGAGATCTGATACAAAAGCAGTTTGGGTACTGAGGGAGGGGGAGAAGCTAGGTAAAAGGAGATTACGCAAGCAGGGTCTGTGAGGCCAGGGGCAAGGAGTGGGTGTGCAACTGTAGTAATTAGTGCAGGTAAGGCTCTGATCCATGGGCTTGATTAGGGTTGGCAGACACCAGCAATTGTTCAAGTGCGTTCATTCTGTGCAACTCCAGTCTACAGGACTTGTAATTGGCTTCTAAGGAGTTACAAGAAGAAGCTATTCAAGTGGCAGGTCTGCCTCCAGTGACTCAGCTTTCACAAATGTGAGAAAACTGTGTCTCTGAGTCATACCTAGCTTTGTCCTTCTTTCAAGCTGTCTTGTTTGAAAAACACGTGTCTGCTAACGAAGGCAGGAGCCTCTCTTTGAAAGGAGAATGTAAACCGCCTCCCTCCAAATTAACATAATTTTGGAATTAAGGGGGCTCTCAGGCAAAGATATGTGGATAGGAATAACAGTTCTTTACTAGTATATCTGAGAAGACAAACAAAACAACAGCTATGAAATGAACAACAAACAGAACAGTAACTCTGTTCCAGTCCTTGGCCCAGACTCCCTTCCCTGTGCTGCAGTTACCGGCGGTGGATGGGGCAGGTCCTGGCAGCTGCAGGAGGGATGGGGGTGATGCTGGCTGTGTCCAGATGGGAAAGGCATGGAGGAGAGACTCTGCCCACGGTGTCGGTCGCGGTGCTCAGCAGGGTGCTTGGAGATAGCAGGCTGACGTGAGAAGGCAGCAGTGCGGGGCCCGGCGGCAGTGCGGGACTCGGCAGCAGTGCGGGACTCGGC